>CM039484.1:2777715-2958553 GCA_022433065.1 Begonia loranthoides | reverse complement strand
AGACGCACTCTGATTTATTTTCAAAAAGAAAAATTCAAATTTTCACGCATTTTTAAAAAGGGACGAAAATCCGGGTCGTTACAAATATATTACATTCACCATACTTTTTAAAAAAAAATAAATTATCATGGTGGAGAATTATTTGAAGACACATGCTTTTATTTTTGTTTCATTTGATTGATTTGGCCAATAATAGAATTTCTGATAATGAATTTTTAAAAGATTGTAGCATTTAATGCACGTGGGTTCAATGTATTTGTTCAAATTTCATCACCCGAAATTACCATAATGCCCATCCAAATCTACTTAATGGTATTAATATGGTAAGGATACATGTCACATAATAGAAAAATATAATTATTCTTGGGGGTAATTAACAAATCAATCACTGAATTTTGTTCTCAATGATAAGTCAATCATTGAATAATTTTTGCTATTGAACTATGAAAAATAGACAAAGAAAACATCGCTGTTACGTTGAATCCACTAAGAAACATCTTCAACATAAAACTAAATACACGAATAAATATCTTCAAATATATTTATGCAATTCTAATTCTATTTCGGTTTTATGCTAATATCGGAATAATTGAAATAATCTTATCGCGAAGACAATTCTGGGAAGCTCAGACATAGTCTTCTTGTCGTCAAAAATAATTATCACGTTTTCAGTTTTTCAAACATCTTCCTGTGACTCACCTTCCTCTAGATTTCACCATCCAGTTATCATCGTCATCTTTTCTTTCCTCTTCCTTGTCCGTCGTTATCTAGTTATCATCAACAATGTTTTACTTTTTGCAGAGGAAAGTTATATTTCAGTAGCGGAACGTTGTCGTTACATAGACACAAAGTAATCTTTTCGCAGATAGTATGTTTACTTTTCGCTACAGAATGTTGTCTTTCCGTATCCGAAAGTAGTCATTTCACAACGGCAAGTAGTCGTTCTGCAGCGTAAAGTAATCTTTTAACTCTATTTAATGGAAAAATAATGTTCTGCTATAGAAAACTAACGTTCCTCAGTGAAATGACAACATTTTTAACAGAAAACGTAATTGTGATATTTGTTTTGTCCATTTTTTATTATTCGGAGTTTAAGTTGTTAGCAAAAATTGTTCATGGGTTGATTTGTCATTGATCATAAAATAGTTCATTGGTTAATTTGCCATTGATCTCAAAATACAACTATTGATTTGTTAATTTTTCATTGGATAAAAAGTTTATAATTAAATTATCAAAATGTAAAAATAATGTCAAATCTCGTAATTTATATGACCTATGAAACATAATATTTTAGTGTTATTTTTCATTTTTTGTATGGAAATTGAATTAAAAATGAGATAATAAATTATGTGCATTTTAAAATATGTTATAATTTTTTATAAATTCATTAAAAATAATATAAAAAGGGAAATTTATATTAAAAAAAATAATTAACTAAAATACAGAATTAATTGAAAAAAAGGAAAAATAAGGTTTGGCTAAATATGGGAATGATTATTAATTAGAGGTAAATTAATAAAATAACAAAATCAATAAAAAATCAACCACTAAAAATATTTTGCTAACAAATAAAATATTCAACTATGAAAAATAAACGACATAAATATCATCGTTAATCTATTAAAAGAAATATTAAATTTTTTAAAAAAAGTAGTGTTGAATCTACTATGTAATTATAATTCTATTTCAGTTTTATGATAAAACTACAATATAATTAAAGTAATTTTATCGTGAAGACAATACCGAAATTCAGCTCCTCACCAGAAGCTCCTGCATGATTTTTCTTCGTCAAAAAAAATTCTCACTTTTTTAATTTTTTGAACAGTTTCTAGTGGCTCACCCATTCTCTTGATTTTATTTGTCCAGTTCTCATCACCACTGACTTATTTTTTGCAGCAGAAACTAATTTTTCTTAGTCTTATATTATTGACTCACTTTCTGTAGTGAAAAGATAATGTTCTACTATAAAAAAATGGTATTATGCATTAAAAATACAATATTTTTTAATAAAAAAAATAACACCAATATTTATTTTGTTCTTTTTTTTTTATAATTAAATAATTAATTTATTAGATAAAATTATCTAATGATTTATTTATTATGCACCTCATAATTAAGTAATTTCCCGTAATTAAAAATGAGAGTCAAGTACAAGGAGATGAAAATGGATGGTTGGAGCCTTGGAGGTCGGAGGAGCATTTTCGAGGTTGACACGTGTCCATCTCCTTCGACCCTCCACGTACGCACTGTATTTGTCGTCTTTATTTCGTAATTTCTTATGTTGTTCCTGTTTCTGTGCTCCAATCGATTTCCGTACTGGGTTCAGCGTCAAAGTCTCTCAAGCGCCAGCCACAAACGTGTGTAAAGAATCAATAATCATGTGAAAGAAGAATCGCCGATTCCATTTTAGCTGTTTGATTTTTCTTTTTATTATTATTCGGTAAGCATCACCTCCATATCTTCTTCCTCGATTCCTCGATCCTTTCGACGGATTTTTCGTGTTTAAATAAGGAATTCTTGTGAGGAGAGAAGCGAAGACTCTGGAGTTGACGAGCTTCTGAACTTACCCTTTGCTTTTCTTCCTCGTTTGCTCTGTGTTTCTTCCTCTATTCCATGTTAATTGTTGGAGAGAGTGAGAGAGAGAGAGGGAGAGAATTGACTGATTCTCGAAAGGCTGTGATTGTTTGCCTTAGATCCAGGCAACTCTAGCAGTACGTAAAAAAGGATACTCTCTTTTCTGGGGTTCCTCCTGTGATTCTTGAAGCGTCTGTACTGGGTTCTTTCTCATGACTCTCCTTTCCTTTTCTCTTTCCTCTGCCTGGAGATAACGAAATGGTACGAAATTTTCTCTAGATTTGTATTTCCAGATTTCTTGAAAGTTCTTTTCTCGTTGATTCTTTCTCGATGTTGTTTAAGAAGTGGGGTAAATAGGAGTTCAGAGGTGAAGTTGATGGCCATTCCTCCTCGTTTATTTGGAATTATGTTTCCTCAATTAGATGTTTGTTGAATTCCTTGTCGTTGACCAGATCTGACGACCCTTTTGCTTGTTACCCATTTTAACTCATCCATGAGTTGGGTTGCCTGGATTTTCAGGGCATGGAAAAAGGTTTGTTTGAACGCAGCATTTATATTCCTAGATCGTTCTTAATGACTGAAGAAGCTGATAAATCAGTTGAAGTATGACAGGTTGGGTTATTTTGGAGGGGTTGGAGGGTAGCTTTTGGTACTTCTCGAATAGGGATTTTGATGGAAGAGACGTCTACGGTGGTTGCAGTGCCATTTAGAGTAGGCAATCAAGTCTTTGATAGTCCAAATATAGCAATCCAGATGGATATCACAAGGCTTAAGCTGATGGCGGATACAGCCGGATTATTATCTGAGTCTTTAACCGAGGCCTCCTCTGAACTGGTTGAGATAATTGATGAGAATTGTAACGGTAGTGACGAGGACGAGAGAAAAGTATTTCCTTTACCAGATACTAGATCTCAAAACACGACCAACTGGGTGGTTTCTGGGGAGGTGGTGGCGGCCCAAGAAAGCAAGGAAGATGATTTCTTGTCAATGGAGGGTGATCACAATCTTGACAGCTCTTGTTCTCTTTCAGTAGTTAGTGAAAGTAGTAGCATATGTGGAGACGATTTCTTGGATTTTCAGACATCTTATGATGTTGAAAGAACTAGTTCTGCAGACATAGAGAAGCCGACTTGCAATGCTGATATTCTAGCCAAAGCCACCATTCTGGGGGACTCAACGATCGGGACAGAGATGGTCAGTGATCCTCTCGTTGTGGCAGGGGACCTCGAGGAAAATATTCGAAATGGTTTTGAACCTAATCCATCCAAAATTGTTCTTGAATTACCTCTTGTTGAAAAAGGAACCCGCCGTAGTGTTTTTGAAGTGAATTACGTTCCGCTTTGGGGTTTTACATCGGTGTGTGGAAGAAGACCTGAAATGGAAGACGCATATGCCACTGTACCTCGGTTTTTAGAGATTCCTGTTCAGATGCTTACTGACGACTGCACAAAAAGGCAGATATCTCATCAAACTGTTCATTTTTTCGGAGTATATGATGGCCATGGTGGTTTCCAGGTAAGATTATTTGGCTGATTCCTTTGGTGATATTCTTTGTTATCGTCTTTCCGAGGCATTTGAATCATTCCCATGATTGTTCATAAATTCTTAATTCAGGTTGCAAACTACTGTCGCCAGCGTCTCCATATCGCTTTAGCAGAGGAGATTGAACTTGTTAAGGAAGGCTTATTAGCTGGGAGAATCAGTGAAAATTGCCAAGAACAGTGGACAAGAGTGCTTGTCAATTGTTTTCTCAAGGTTGATGCTGAAGTAGGAGGAAAATCTAGAACCGAGCCCGTTGCCTCGGTAATGGTCGGTTCAACTGCCGTTGCTGCAATAATCTGTGCATCGCATATCATAGTAGCCAACTGTGGCGATTCAAGGGCCGTGCTTTGTCGGGGGAAAGAGCCAGTGGCATTGTCAGTGGATCATAAGGTTTGGGTTTTTGTTCTAATCTTGATTCTTCTGCCATGTAGTAACCTTTTTACATTTTCTATCTTTCAGCCTAACAGAGAAGACGAATATGCGAGAATCGAGGCTGCTGGAGGAAAGGTCATTAACTGGAACGGGCTTCGTGTTTCTGGAGTTCTTGCAATGTCAAGATCTATCGGTATCGCCTTTCTCAACAACTCTCACTTTCTCTCCGTTTTCTTTGCTCCGTTTGCCATGATCGAAAAATTTACCAAAATAATCATGTCAATCGATGGCACTAAAAGGGTGCTTTTGATACATTTGTTCATAATCTGTATTTAATCTCTAATTCATGGTTGGAAGCGGAGTCCTAGTGGGTAGCATCTCACAGCTGATTCTTCCAATCGCATTCTCTATCATTTTACGTTTGGTTTTTTGTTATGGTTCACCATGACCGATCCCCCATAGGAAGTGGGAGTGAGTGTGTGCTGGTTTATAAGTGGGTACCCACCCTTGCCTGTATGACGCGTTTTGGGTCGAGATTATGAGATTTTGACCTAAGAACAAATCTGTGCGAGCTTATAAGGGCTCAAAGCGGGCAATATCATGCGATGAGATAGTGCCCACTTGTAATATTTTCATGAGATTTGATCTATTTTGTTGCTTGTGCGGAGTCGAGTTTTCAAAAGGGTCGCATTTTATCATTAGCTCAGTTATGCAATGCGTAATCTATCACTCTTTCGACATGTTTATAGAACTTGTCGACTGAAGGGTGATGTTGGTTTTCCGTTACAGGTGATGGATATTTGAAACCGTGGGTCATTCCAGAGCCGGAAGTGACTTTTGTCCCTCGAACCAGTGACGACAAATGTCTCATCCTAGCCAGCGATGGGTTATGGGACGTGATGTCCAACGAAGAGGCGTGCGACTTGGCTCGAAGACGAATCCTCCTCTGGCACAAGAAGAACGCCCTTAATCTAACCCAAGAATGGGTTGAAGGAGTCGACCCTGCGGCTCAAGCTGCAGCTGAGTATCTATCTAACCGGGCTCTTCAAAAGGGTAGCAAGGACAACATCACCGTGATTGTGGTGGACTTGAAAGCGCAGAGGAAGACAGCCCATGTTTTGGTTGTGTGATATGAATATTCAAAAGCTCCGACGCGGTTTTGCCCGTTCGTTTTTCTCCCGGGCTTTGTTGAGAATAGCTGTTTGTATGTAGGCATTAAACTCACAGCATTCTAGATTCTCCCATTGCTTTGAGCTTCTGTTGGCACTCCCATGGCTGATGAAATCTAGCAATGTAAATTTTAGCTGCTTGTTTTTGTTTGAAGGATAGAATATGGCGGAAAGTTCAAAGATTTTGATGGTATTCTTTCAGTTTTCTGTTCGTTCTATCACAGATTTGCTTATTTGAATCAGAAATTCAGGCATAAATAGATTAAAAGACAAATGAAATGGAGTAGACGAGATACAGATCTTAATAGAATGGTTTCGGATTACGTTGACAATGGCGTCAATCTCCGTCAGAAACTGAGGAATGACGAGAAACCCATAATTCTTTATTTCCTTTATCGGCTCCGTGTAAGGAATTTGATTAGACCGGAGAGGGAGGAGGGGTCGGCTTCTGCGTCTTCGCCGGCGATGGGATTAGAAAAAGAGAAGAAAAAGGGTTCCTCTTCTTCTGCTTCGTCAACATCGCCCTGTGCTAATCTCAGAGCAGCTTACAACAGTTGCTTCAACCGGTTATTCCTGCATCTCATTTGAAGTTTTAGGGTTTCTTTTAACAAGGGCTTCTTCAGTCCTAAATTCGTTTTTGATTCTTCTGTCACCCGCTGAAAATTCCTGAAACTAGCATTCGTTCTAATCCGCAGATGGTACTCCGAGAAGTTTGTGAAAGGTCAATGGGAGAAACAGGATTGCGTTACTGAGTGGAAGAAATATCGAGCTTGTCTTTCTGTACGTTTTCTCGCTTCTTCCATTGAAACCATTCTTTACTTCTGAGCGTTCTTCTTCATTTCAGTTCATCGTTTTCATTCAGGAAAATCTTGACGATAAGCATTTGAGTCGCTTCCTGGAAGCCGAACTATCAGTGGATTCACCTAATCAACTAGACGATGGTGGTGGACTATGAAGGTGCCTGCCTGTTCATATCATATCTGGGAAATGATCTGCACAAACTGGGTCTTCTCCAAGGTTTTTGCTTATTCTAAACAATTTTTACTACCAAAACTGTCATACATCTTATAGCTTCATGATCCAATAGTTCATGCTTTTCCCCAGGAAAATCAACAACCATTCGAGGTTGTCTTTAACACATCGAATCGCACCTGACACTCTCAGGGACAAAGTTTTTGCTTTCTTGAAATGTTGTTGTGCTAGGGTTGTGACGACATTAAAGTTGTATGCAAATTCGAATCGAATTCATACAAACTGTTGTTGATCGGATTAATGTCGGTTTGCTTTTGTTCATGATAGTTCTTGTTTTGTTTCTTTCTTACTTTCTAATCATACAATGGTTCTCCTTTATATATTTTCACTTTCTCTAACAAACCTACTTTTGATTTATGCCCCCCCCCCCCATCCAAAGCTTTATCGATTCTTTGCAGCACGAATCATCTGTGTCTCCACTGTAGAAGGTGATATACAGATGCTATTAGAATTGAAGCTTGTCGATATTAAAAACAGGGAACGATCTGAAAATCTTTGTAGTGCCAACATAAAAAGGTACAAAAACATGTCAATCTCCCCAAAATACCCAAGTTTTACATGTACAGATATGCTTCTGATCCGAATTGTATGTAAAATATTGTCTCCTTTCTTGTCTGTGCAGCTTCTGCCTGCTCAACCATGGCTGCTGGGTTGAAGCAGGTTAACCCAGTTCTCCAAATATGTAATTGGAAGAGGAGAGAGAAGGGGACAATCTAGGAGCTTTCATGGTTATGGACACCCTCGTAAGTTGTAATCACAAACCTTGCATCCTCTACATCTCTTTCGACTCTTTTTTTCACAGGGCAGCCTTCAACTGAACATTTATAGTAGTTCCTGCAATCTCACAGATTATTATTCCATACGAATTACTTCTTTTGAGCAATTTTACTTGATTCACTTATTTATTTTCAAAAGGGTCAATGAATCTATCCTCAAAGAGATCACATAGATTCTCTGCGATGAGGAATTGACTCGTCCGATTGACTTGGTTGTTGCAGCGAGGAAGAAGGCTCAAGTATGTCTATAGTATGTGAAATTCTGTGTTATTTTACCTTGGATTGGGGCTGTTCTTCACCATCTTCTTCCCATACTTCCTCCACTTATAACCGTCTTCCAGTATTTCTATCTGTGATTCTGTTTTGAACGCCAATCTCTTTTTAGCTTCCTTCTTACTCCCACTGTCTCCTAAAACCACTAAGAAAAAGAGAGAAACCTGAAATGCTATACGACATCTGATGACTAAAAGTTTAAAGGAAAATTCTTGGATGGCTGTTGCTTACTTCTCTGATCCATTAGGTGCCTGTTATCATCGACACGAGAATCGTCACCTAAGTTTACCTGATACTCTGTATATGGAACAGACCCAGAAGCCATAGATGCTGCGTCTTCATTAATCCACTCGTCAAGCAAGAAGTCCTCTGGAAGCTCAAAGGAGGATTGATTGACCAGGATAGACTCTGTGAGACTAACTGGATTGGAATTGCTGTTGGACATTTCGAAAGAAGCTTCAAACTATAGTTTCTTACCTCCTAATCAAAAAGGTGAATGGATATTGCGTTCATATAATGTCATTTTTGCAGGCTAAGAGAGGCGGCTTCATCCTGACCTTCCAGTGCAGTAGGAGGAAGCTTCAGTGCTACTGCGGAGTGCTGAGTAGAATGGCTTTGTTTGTAAAAGAAATAATTAAACGGCGAAGATGAGTGGGCCACGCCAAAGAAAGACTTGGGTAGACTTTTCGTGTTGTTGGCTGCACTGCTATCTACTCTACCTCATCAATGGAACGTACAGTCAAATTGACAGTGATGGAAGCTGTGGTAGACGAAAGCCTTTGTGCTGCTAAATTCAGAAACGGACATGAACTGATGAACTTAAAACTAATCAGGGATTTTTTTTCAGGTTTAAAAGATTTAAAGTTGATTAGTCAGGAATGAAGATGAAGTTCCAATTTTTAGAAGACTCTGTCCAGCGTTGACTTTCAAAAGTTGTGGATTTACTGTTTCAAATCAGGGTTACTTTATTAGTTATCTCGTTCGTATTTCCTAGTTGGTGCTGGTCCAGTCGTCTTCTTGCTTGAATCTCGCTGATCAAGGAAGAAGACGACGACACTTCCGCACGTTGGAAGAAAAATTTCTGGTATGGAATTATTCAGGAAGACCTTTTGAGCTTCCAGGGTATTGGACTCCATTGATTTAGATTTAGTCATCGTTTAGTCAATCGATCATCAAGAAGGATCTTTTCTCCATGATTGGCGCAGGTCGTCTTCTACCTTGGATAATATCCCGAAGCGTAAATCAGGGAAACCAAAAAAATAGTACGAAGACGATGAAGAGACCCATGAATTTAAAACTAAGACTCAGCTCGAAGAACTTCTGTAAATTTATTTTGATCCAGGTCTCGTCGATATGGATAAAATTACAAAGGCTGGAATTGAGATTAGTTTATGCAATCTCTACTTGTATTGTTCTGGGCTTCTTCGGCTTTCGCAGAGGTAGTTTCTCCACTGTCACGCTGAGCACGCCGTCCTGACACACCGCTGACACGGCGTCGGTGTTTGAGTCTTCCGGCAGGACAAACTTTCTCATGAACTTGCCGATCCCCCTCTCCATTCGGAGGAACTTAGCATCCTCTTTCTCTTCCTCCCGCTTTCTCTCGCCGCTAATCAGAAGCAGATTCTCGTCATCCACCTGGACCTTGATATCCCCAGTTTTCAGTCCTGGCATGTCGATGATGAAGACGTAGGAATCAGGATATTCCTTGACGTCAGCCGGAGTGGCAGCCATGGCCTTGGCGTCGCGGACGTTACTCCGAGTCTGCTTGTTGGATGACTTCTCGATCCCGCCAGGCAAATCCATTAAATGGCGAAGAGAGGAGTAGAGAGGAAAATCAGATACAATGAATCCAAAATCCATGTGTCTCTTGAAAACTATTTCTCCAAATGCAAGCGTTGCCTTCTACGGAAATTGATAACCTTGTCGATTTGTAGGCAGGAAGATGCAGAGGAGAGAGGCGAGGAATTTATAAATGGCGGAAGAACGCAGAAGGAACGTTCTGGACGATTGTGGAAGTGAAAGGCAGATTATGTTGCAGAATCTAGAAAGTTCTAGACCAAAACATCCAAAAAAATCTCTCTCTGCGCTCAACGCCATCACGTTTTCGTCTTCAAGGTGAACCTTCTGTCCTGTCCCGCTTAAGGCCTGGCAGGTCGATGAATATTCCGAGACTCAACCATGTGGGCTGGAGTTGCTGCCATGGTCTCTCGGCATCGAGAAGTGTTGGATCAAAGCCCATATTTTTCCGATCCATTTTATCCCTGACTCCTGGTTAGATTACTAGATTAGATGAAATCAAAATGACAAGAGATAGAATTCTCTGCTTGTTTGGAGAATTCTATCAAAATTTCATTGACAGAGCTTTGCAAGTACAACCAGACTACATATTCAATCAAGACTCAGAGATGGACGATTCTAGCAGGGTCCACATAAAGAGGAAGAAAGGCTTGTTCTTGCGGTTTCTTTCTTCTCAACAAACTTCTAAACAGTTCGATGAACAGGTAGAGTGCGTGTCCGATGACGACGAAGCCCATTACACCAATCCAGATCATCAACCCGTAGTACAACACCGTACCCACTACATCGAACTTATCATTTGGGGTGAAATTCATGAGCGAAATAAGATAAGTCAAAGTCATGGAAGTTATAGCCACCCACATGATTAACGTAAGAACCCACATGAAAAGTCCTCTCTTGAATGGTAACCCGGTAATTAGCAGCAATATTACGCTTAATGAAGCTACTAATCCGATCGTGTTGCAAAAAACGTAGCCGTCGTATCCTGAGAATTTGGCTAAGAAGGTAATGAACGAGGTTACTGGGAAGTCAAAGTCTCTGTTTTGAGAAGCCAGTATCGATTTTCCAGCCTTGTGTCCTTCAGGTTCGTCGGTGGGGGAGTTATCTTGCCAGAGACCGCCGGGAGGGGTCAATCCGGCCGAGAAAGCCATGGTTGCAATCAACGATGCGACCACCATTATTGCGTTTTTCTTGTTTGCCAATTTTGCTTTCCTCTCACGTTCACGATTCACCAACTCGTAGGTTAATGCCACCGCCTTTCGAGAATCCCTTTTCAGGTTCCCCGCGGAGGTGGGGATGGTTTTGGCCGTGGCTCGGATGGCTCCGGCAGATCGGAGACTCTCGGCAATATCCAGATCTTTTAGGTCTCGCGGACTTTGGGATAGAATGTCTAATGCAGTGAACCCATTTGAGCTCAAGGCATTCACTTCTACAGATCTCGTCAGCAAAAAATTTACAGTCTGCAATTCGTGGGGAATGTCAAAACCAAAAGACTTCCTTAATTTCTACGAAAAGTGTTTGTATTTGTTTTTAATTTAATTACCTCAAGTTGTTTGTAGGAGACGGCTAAGTGGAGAATGGTGAAGCCAAAGTCATCTCTCTTGTTAATAAATGAATCATCATTTATAGCCTCCACCAGAAACTTCAGAGCCTCCAGCTGATTGTTCTTCACGCAAGCATGCAAAATCGTTCCTCCCTGGTCCGCACCAGCTCGAGCAGCCTGGGGTCTGGCTCGGACCAGCTCTTCCAAAACACCAATCCGGCCATTCATGGCTGCCAGCGAAAGAGGGTTTCTTCCATCTTCATCGACGCCAAAGCACATGTCGGAATTTACTTGGAGTAACGCTCGTACTATTTCCAGATGCCCTTTTCCACATGCTAGGTGAAGAGGGGAAGATCTGCTGGAATCAAGCTCCTTCGCAAGCTGAGGCCTTCTTCTCAAAATCTCCTTGGCAAACTGTGTGTGTCCAACCAAGGCGGCGACGTGCAGGGGAGTTTCAGAGATGCCATTAATGGCTGCTCGATCAAGAATTAGCGGGTCTTGTTTGATCAATTCTAAAAGCTTTTCCACACTTCCTTCCACTGCTGATTCGTAGAGCTTGCTTTCCATTGTTTTCCTTTGAATTTTCTGATTGGAGCTGGTGCGAATCTGTGTCGCTCATTTTACTGATTTATATTGAAAATGAAGGCATCTCATCCAGACGACAACTCTGAAAATTTGTCTTCGCAGCCCGCAGTTGGTTTCTGATGTTTAAACACTCAACCAGACGATATTAACAATCACACAGATGAACCAGCGATAAATTAATCAACAAGAATAAAGCAACACAGCGGAATAACGTGGTTCGGACAAAATCGTTCTACATCCACGGAAAGGGCTTCTATTTTATTCAAGATTCCACATACAAAGATTGGTATACAGAAAACTCACTGACTCAAAGCTACACACAAAGAGGAACACCTTTTACAAGCAACAGCAGAAGACCCACTTCAGATAGTCTCCGTCTTCATCATTGTCACTGTAGCACTCTGTTAATCCCTGCTTCGTCTTTCTAGAACAGAGAAGGTTACCTCAAGCTCTATACCCGCCTAAAGCCTTATTAAACTCACACTTAAAATTGAATCCCGCCAAGAGTATTTATCTGAATATACTGGAAGTACGCTTTTGCCCTCAGTGGCTTTCTAATATTGAGTCATTAAAAATAACAATCTCCACCATGAATCTATATTAGAAAGATTGATGCCCTTACATCTCCAGTTATCTATCATACCTGAATGTTTAGCAAGTTTAGACACCTGAATGTTTAGCAAGTTTAGACAGTGTCTAAACTTGTTAACTGGAAGAACCTTGGTAAGCATGTCTGCTGGATTATCCTCAGTGTCTACTTTCAACATTTGAATCTGTCCCTGAGCAATAACTTCTCAAATAAAATGATACTTTACCTGAACGTGTTTTGTTCGATCGTGGAACGTGGGATTTCTCACCAGATGCAGTGCACTTTGGTTATCACAGTGAACACTAACTTTTGAGCTGTCTATACCGAATTCCTTCGTCAATCCCTTTAGCCAGAGCGCTTCCTTGACGCCTTCACAAGCAGATAGGTATTCTGACTCCGTTGTAGACAAAGCTACAACCTTCTGCAAACAGGATTTCCAACTTACAACTCCACCATAACATGTAAAAATATAACCCGAGGTTGATTTCTTAGTATCAATGCATCCAGCAAAGTCTGCATCTACGTATCCAGTCAAAATTTCTTTTCCTGGCGTCCATTTACCAAGCACCAGAGCCACATTTAATGATCCAGAAATGTACCTTAATAGCCATTTCAAAGCATGCCAATGTTGAATGCCGGGGTTTGACATATATCGACTGATAACACTTACAAGATGTGCTACGTCCGGCCGTGTGCTGATCATGGCATACATTATGCTGCCCAGGATATTAGCATAAGGTATTCTATCCATGATCATGCATTCTTCTTCATTAATTGGACTCTGTTGATGACTCAACTTGAAGTGAGCTCCCAGAGGTGTCATAACAGACTTGATATTATCAAAATCAAATCTGTTAAGTACCTTTTGTAGGTAATTTTTCTGGGACAGTGTGATCACCTTCTGGCTTCGGTCTCTGGAAATTTCAATACCCAAAATTTTCTTTCCTGAGCCCATATCTTTCATATCAAATTCACTCCCTAATTGTTTCTTCAAATCAGATATGAGAGAAATGCTTTTTGCAGCAATGAGGATATCATCCACGTAAAGAAGAACAAAGATCTCCTGTTCAGTGGAAACTATCTTCCGGTACACACAGTGATCATAGTCACTCCTGATGAAGCCAATGCCTGTTATAAAATCATTAAACCTCTTGTTCCATAACCTAGGGGATTGTTTCAATCCATACAACGACTTGTGCAATAAGCACACTTTGTTTGAACCATCTACTTGGAAACCTTCAGGCTGATTGATGTAGATCTTCTTATCAATATTTTCATGTAAAAATGCCGTCTTTACATCCATTTGATCTAATTCCAGATTTTGAACTGCAACCAACGATAGGAGAACTCTAATTGATGTCTGCTTTACTACAGGTGAGAATATCTCGTTGAAATCAACCCCCTTTTTCTGAGAGAACCCTTTGGCCACTAGTCTCGCCTTAAACCTAGGTCCTTCTCCGCTGTTATTTCCATCCTTGAACTTGAAAATCCACTTAGTTCCAATTATTTTTTGACCCTTTGGTTTTTCTACCAAAGACCAGGTTTGATTTCTTTCTAACGATTCCATCTCTTCCCTCATTGCATTCATCCACTTCTCCCTATCTTTGCATGACAATGGCTCTGAAAAACTGACTGGTTCAGCATTTGTTAGATCAGCTAAAACCATAAGTGCGTATGCAATTATATCTGCATAACCCAGTCGTTGCACTGGTTTTATGATTCTCCTTGTCCTATCTCTTGTCAACTGATAATCTATCGGTTGATCTTCATCACTTTCCTGCATTGGCAGTGGATCAGGTTCTGTGTGAGAAGGTTGGTTAGACTTTTCCTGATCATCTTGATTCAGCTCCACTTGAATTTGAGCAGTCTGGTACCCTTCCTTTTGTTTTTTTGATTCAGCATAAAACTGGTGTTTATAAGGGAATTCAATTTCATTGAAAACCACATCACGGCTTATTATAACCTTTTTATATCCTGGTTCAAGAGACCAGAGTCTATACCCCTTTGTTCCTTCTTGATATCCTAAGAGGATGCATTTTATTGCACGGGCCTGCAGCTTGTCTTGTCTGATGTGAGCATATGCTACACATCCAAAAGGTTTTAGCATTGGCAGAATACTTATGCCAAATCTCGAAAGGTGTTTTAAAACTGAGGGCAGATGAGGGGCATAGGTTTATCAAGTAAGCTGCAGTTTTAACAGCTTCTGCCCAGAACAATCGTGGGAGACCAGCAGTGAGCAACATACACCTCACTCTCTCCAAAATTGTTCTATTCATGCGTTCGGCCAACCCATTTTGTTGTGGGGTGTGGCTTACTGTTCTATGCCGAATTATACCCTCCTGCCTGCAGAATTGATTGAACTCATTGGAGCAAAACTCTATTCCATTATCAGTTCTAAGTTTCTTAACCTTTGCTCCTATTTGAGTTTCAACCATTTTCTTCCATAGCTTAAAGGTTTCAAATACTTTGTCCTTTGATTGCAGGCAGTACACCCACAGCTTCTGTGAGTAATCATCGATGATTGATAGGAAATATTGGGCTCCTCCTTTTGAAACCACCTTTTCTGGACCCCATAAGTCAGAGTGAATGTATTCCAACACTCCGCTTGTTCTATGGGTTGATTTATTGAAACTCACCCGTGTACTTTTGCCCAGGATGCAAGTCTCACAGAATTGCACAATTGATAATTCTTTTTCATTCAGCAGTTTCTGTTTCTGGAGTTCAGCAAGGCCCTTCTCACTAACATGTCCCAGCCTTGAGTGCCACAGATCACCGTTTCTGATCTAATCTCTGCTGACATGTGCAACCTCTCCTGTCACTGTCTTGCCTTGGAGCACATAAAGGCCATTATGTAGCTCTCCTTTCATCACCGTGAGAATTCCTTTCTGAATCTTCATAGTTTCCTTTTCAATCTTTATACTACATCCAGACTTATCAAACATCCCAATTGAGAGTAGATTTCTCTTTAATTGGGGAACATACTTCACATTCAGAATGGTTCTAAGACAACCATCATGCATGACAATTTGTATGGTGCCTTCACCTTCCACTTGACAAGCTTGATTGTTTCCCAGCAGGACCTTGCCACCTGCTTTGTTGGAATAAGTTTGCAACCAATCCTTCCTAGGTGTCATGTGAAAAGAACACCCAGAGTCAAGGATCCAAGCTTCACTTGAATCTGTGATGGAAGCTACAAGAACATCTGACGACTCGTAGCCATCAGATGCAACAGATACTTCTCCCTTTTCTGTCTTCCTGTCATGCTTCTTCCGTTTCCATTCATAACAGTTTCGTTTAAAGTGACCTTCCTTATTACAAAAGAAACACCTTTTACTTCCCTTTGATTTAGATCGGGACCTGCCCTTCAAGGGCTTTCCTTCCTGTCTTGACTGTGATCTTCCTCTCACTGTAAGCCCTTCTCCTTCAGTATTATCTTTGATATCAGCTCTCTTTTGTAACTTTTTTGAGTTCAATGCTGCCTTGACTTCGGACATTGTGAGCGTATGCTTCCCATACAGCATAGTGTCGATGAAGTGCTCATACACTTTAGGCAGAGAGCTCAACAGTATAATTGCCTGATCTTCTTCCTCAACTTTGACACCGATGCTGTTAAGATCAAGTATGATCTTATTAAAATCATCTACATGTCGTCGCATTTCTTTAGAGTCTTCCATCGTGAGTGTGTAAAGTTTCTTCTTGAGGTAAAGTCTGTTGGCAAGGGACCTTTTCATATAAAGGGCTTCTAGTTTCATCCAAACCGAGAATGCACATTTTTCTTCTGTCACTTCTCGCAAGACTTCATCACCCAGGCTCAGTAGTATCGCACTGTGAGCCTTTGCTTCAATATCGTCTGCCTTGATCTTGTCTGAATCTTGCATTGTTTTCATAGTATCTTCATCAATTGCTTGAGCCACTCCTTGGTGTACCAACAGAGCTTTCATTTTCACTCTCCAAAGACTAAAGTCATTGTTTCCCGTGAACTTATCAACCTCAAACTTTGCCATGAACACTTTGTTGAACAGAGAGCTCACAAAACAATAAGCAAGAATCCAATTCTTTAATCAAAAAAAAAAAAAATTTGAATAAAGACCCAAGTTCCACGCTCACCGCACCAATTGATGTTTAAACACTCAACCAGACGATATTAACAATCACACAGATGAACCAGCCGTAAACTAATCAACAAGAATAAAGCAACACAGCGGAATAACGTGGTTCGGACAAAATCGTCCTACATCCACGGAAAGGGCGTCTATTTTATTCAAGATTCCACATACAAAGATTGGTATACAGAAAACTCACTGACTCAAAGCTACACACCAAGAGGAACACCTTTTACAAGCAACAGCAGAAGACCCACTTCAGATAGTCTCCGTCTTCATCATTGTCACTGTATCACTCTGTTAATCCCTGCTTCGTCTTTCCAGAACAGAGAAGGTTACCTCAAGCTCTATACCCGCCTAAAGCCTTATTAAACTCACACTTAAAATTGAATCCCGCCAAGAGTATTTATCTGAATATACTGGAAGTACGCTTTTGCCCTCAGTGGCTTTCTAATATTGAGTCATTAAAAATAACAGTTTCCTGCGAAGATTCAAAAAGGAATATAAGAATTATATAATAAGATCCACAGCTAACATTACACTATTATCGAGTTTCCTCAGTAAAGACCAATAACGAGTCAACTCAAGTGATACAATACCTAATGCACAAGATAACTTAGAATCTATGGCTAGATCATTGGTCGATAAAGGTGTGCCATAACATGACATATTATTCAGAAAAATTAAACTTATACACGTCTCTCAAGTGCGTCAAGTCACACTCTAATTCCCCTAATGTGATGTCGCGAGACCAAGAATCATGTAAAACCGCCAATTGGGTGTTGGTCAATGAACTTGAAAGCATATATGTTGAAAATTATTAACTACAATCTGATTCAAGGCTAAAAATGTAAATATGTAAGGAAAAAAATGTATAACAACACCGGCAGGGTTTGTAATTGGCTAAATCCTAAGTTCATAGAGATCACATAATATGAAATTAGAAATAGGAGAGTCTCTCTCTTGCATGTAAGAAATGTGCATCCCTTTACCTAAAAGAGAGCAATTTTTTAAGCCAAAAAAAAAAAAGATAGTGTTGTTGAAAGGAAAATTAATAAAACAAACCCTAACTTTTATAATGAGTGACAAACCAAATCTTAAAAAAATTTTGTGGATAATTAAAACCTTAAACTATGAAAAATGAATGACGCAAACTTCGCAGTTACGTTTTCTGTAAAAAAAACACTGAGCCAAATGCCGCAATCACGTTTTTCGCTATAAAAAAGTCAAAGACGTCCAATGGGGATGTTCAATGATCAACAACAGACATCTTTCAATGCAATGGACGTCCAAGGCTGATCCACAAAGAGAGCATCATTGTGGCCATCGTAAGGCTGATGGACGTTCATGTTGGTTAGTAGATAAAGAGGCGAACGCCCTTTAATGAGAATGGATGGCCAAAATGGGAATAGGGCCTTTGGCGGATGAAGGTTCACTTCCATTGGATGGAGGGACGTGTTAGCCTAAGTGTGTTAGACATATTTATATTTTGATGATGAATAANATTAGCTATTGGTTAGATAATTTATAATAGTACGAAAAAGTTAATAAACCTAATTCACCCCCCCCCCCCCCTCTCTTAGGTTAATTTCGATCCTTCAATTGGTATCAGAGCAGGTTAGATTACTTTCGTTGTAATTATTTGTGAAGTTGTTGAATTTCTAATATAGAACGATATGACATCTAATTCAAATAGCGTAAATATGGAAGGACAATCTTCAACTAGGTCATCTTTCTTTAATAGTGATAATTATGTGCATTAGAAGGCTAGAATGAAAATTTATAGTCAATCTATTGATTACGAAATGTGGAATATTGTATTGAAAGGACCTTATGTTCCTACTAAAGATGAAAATGGATTGAAAGTGCCTAAATTAGAAAATGAATTTAATGAGGTAGATTATCGTAAATTGAGTTTAAATGCTAAAGCTATTAATAAATTGTATTGTGCCTTAAGTAGTACTGAATTTAATAGAATTCAAAAATGTGAAAATGCACGTGACATTTGGAGGTTACTCGAAGTCACATATGAAGACACTAATCAAGTTAAGAAAAATAAGTTAAATATGGTTGTACATGATTATGAAATGTTTAAAATGGATAAACATGAAACTATTACTAAAATGTTTACACATTTCATTAACATTACTAATAGTTTGAAAGTGCTTGGAAAGGATTGTACAGATGAAGAATTGTGCAGTAAGGTGCTCCGAAGTCTTCCAAGAAGTTGAATACCAAAAGTAATAGCAATCCTCGAGGCTCGGGATCTCTTGACATTAAAGATGGAAGTGCTCATGGGACCTCATGACTCACGAGATTAGGATGAGAGCCAATGAGAAAGAAAAAGAAATGGAAAAAGAGAACCTGAAAAAGAAGATGATAGCTCTTAAAGTCTCTTCCAGCAAAGAAGAAGAAGAAGAATTGGAGGACAATGAAGTTGATGAGGATGATGACGAAGAGTTAGCTCTCATCACATGGAAATTCAAGATTCTTCAACGGAGAAAGCAACAAGGGAAGAACAAATACAAAGGAGAGAAACCTCACTACAATAAGGGGATAAAATGCTTAAGTTGTGGAAAATTGAGGCATGTGAAAGCTGATTGCTTCCTTGAGAAAAAGAAGAATCCTAAAGAGTCCAAGAAGAAAGCTTTCAAAGCAACGTGGGATGATAGTGAAGAGGAACCTTCATCCAACGCGAAAGAAGTGGCCAGCATGTGCTTCATGGCCAATGACTTTGAGGTATGTGACTCCTCCTTTAGTGATAATGATATTGATGTTAATAATGATTGTGATGATGAGGATTTAGGTGATGAGTTTGGTGAACTACTAGAAGAGTTCAATCTTGATGTGCCCCAAGTACCATTCACCAGAGCCCGAGCCAAGAGGCTCGTCATTTTTTTTACACACTATTATTTTGCAGGTCACAACAAGTCATGAGATTTTTCGGAGGAGTTATCACACGATGGCAAAGGAGTTTCATTCCACGTTCTCACGTGGAACCATGCAACGTCAAGCGATTAACTCATTAATTTCCCGCCTTGGAGGAGCTACAATAACTTGAAGCTTTAAAGGTTATTTGTAGATTTGTTACGTCAATTTTTATGATTAGGATACTGGATTATGTTTGGGATTTTTACTTTTGCATTTTCTAGTTTGTTGTGGGCATATTTTAGGAGGTGCTTGGTTTGCATGTAAACCGAGCCCTCATGCACAATTTTTGTACCTCCAAGGGAATTTTTGTCTTTTGTTCTTTTGTAAGGCCCTTGGGGGGTATTTAGTCTCTCCTAATGCAAGATAGAAATCACTTTTGAACTCCTTTTTTGGTGTGAAGACCCGTGGGATCTCTGCCTCTCCACTCGGCCCTTTCATCCTCTACATCATCTCGCCATTTCTTGTTGTTTCTTGGATGAGTTGATCATTGCTACCCCTTCCAATCCATTCCCTCTTGTGGTGGTTCATTGTGGTGTGGGGGTAGAAGAAGCAACATCCCATTGGAGAGTGTCTTCCGTTTTGGTAAGGCTGAGTAAGTCGCCCCCTCTCCCATTGGAGGTACGTGGACTCCTTGGATTGTTTCTTTCGTTTGTTGCTGCAAATACTAAAAGGGGATCTTGAGTTCTTGAAGTTCTTGCTGTTTACTTTTGATATTCTAGATTTGGGGCTGATTTGATTGAAGTCTCTTATTAATAAGTTGAGTTTTGGAGAGGATATAGTTAGTCTGAGAATCTGTTTTTGTGACATTTCAGATTTCGACTTGATATTGTGGATGTGTTTTGATCTACTTAAGTTCATTGGATAGCGCTCAAAATTGGCAGTGTTAATTCTGATATTGTTAAGGGCTTCATGCTTGTGGAGATCTCGTTGTTTGATTCTGGGTAGCCAGAAACTGTCCCAAAACCCTAATTCCGAGAGCTACATTCGTGTTGTCATAACTCGTCATTCTGTTCGAATTTGGGACTGAATTTTTTATATGTGTGATCTGTAACTGTTGTTGAAAATCCCTCCAAATTTCAACTTCTGGTTCATTACGGTTGTGAAGTTATACTCGTTTGAAGATTGGTGGGCAGATTGTTAGCATATAGTCTAGTCGATTGCTTCATTGGCAATCTTTGAGTTTTGGTGTACATCAAATCTACTAAAGTGTAAATGTAATGTCCCAAAAATATGAAAAATGCCGTAAACTATATATTACATTGTAGTAAAGATTTAATGATGTAATAATATGATTTATGGTATGTAGTAAATAAAATGTAGTGTAAAAAGTTAACAGAAAATGCCAAGTTGGGAGTCTAGGATGAATGATGACCATTTGACGTCCTAAACTCTGATGTGTCAAGGCACGGACGCTGTTATGCCAAGGTACAGACGCTGATGGATTATGCGGACGGTAACAGGGTCGTCCGTTTGAATCTGTCCAATTCTGGGACAAATCGAACGGATGCGGACGCAAAAAGAAGTCGTCCGAATGAATCTGTCCTAAAACTAGACACATTCGGACGATTGCAGACGTGTCATATGGACGCTTCCTGGCGTCCAAATAAGCCATCCGGACGGTACAGACGAAAGGTTGGGGAAGCGATTTCTCGTCCCAAAGTGATTTCGGACGAATGCGGACGATAGTGCGGACGACACACCGCGTCCGGAAGGTCAAAATTGTCTGAAAAAACCCATTTTAAATATGGTGTCTCTCTCTCTCTACTTGTCATTTTTCCCGATTTTTACAATGAGGACACGATTAAGCGGCAGGAAAGGAGATGAAGGGTGGCCTCAACTCAGTGGACCTCTTTCCTTTGGAGTTGGAGGCAGCTCCACGCAGCTATGTGTGTTCAGTTTCCTGTCTGAGTTGTCTATAAGAGAAATGTTTCAAGTATGTGATAGGATGCATACTGTGTTGGGAGAAATTTGTAGAACGGCTAGAAGATTTAATAAGGGTGGTAAGTTGCTATTGATTTCTTGAAGAATATAGGGTGTAAGAATACTTCTATTTCTTAAGCTCATTGTTTCTCCTATAAGATTGAAGGTGTGTTGCTGGAAGGGTGGTTAGTTTGAACAAGTACGAGATATTGGAATATTAAAAGAGGTAAGAATTTGAATGATGTGTGGCCAGTGGAGGCCTACATCACGGGGTATGCTTGTTTGTGTTTTTGTGATTGTTAAACCTTGAACACTACTGAAATTGTTTAGTGGAAAAACTGTCGTTAGAATCCTGCTGAGTTATTATTGTTGTTGAATTCTGACTTTGGGAAGTGTCTGTTAAGTTGATGTTATTCTTGGATTATCTCAACATGTTAGGTCCAGTGGGATATTTTTGGTTATGTGCAATATATGGAATGAATTGCAAGCGTAAATTCAAATGGACATTCTATTTTGAATAAATATTGAACTGGAATGACATGAAAAAGTTTACTTCTGTAACTAGCATGGATTACGGAACATGTTGGTTAGGTTATGTTGAATTTTGTTCTTCCAAGCCACGATAAGGAACTAACATAGTTAGATAATCCTATGAATTTTCTATGTAACTGATAGCATGATTAGTCCTACTTTTATTTAAAAGCATGAGTAGTTTCATTTTGTTCAAAAGCATGTGAAGCTGTTGTGAATTGTAATGTTTCTTTTGTTTTCAATTTATTGACATGCATGCATCATGTTAAAGATTATGAATTGCTCATGTTGCATGACATATTCAATCTATGTAAATGAGCGTGTGGGGGTTCGGGAATAACAATGACATCCCATGAGTTACAATGAAATGTTGAAAATGAAAATATAAAGTGAAACGATTAGAAAGAAAATAGGTTAAGTACATGAGATTGAGTGTTCATTGTCTCCCGTTCTGAAATCTCCAACGTTCTCGGAATAAAAAAGTACATACGGCGTGAGGAAGATCATGATATGTTTATGTATAATTACTTGGCCACATCTTCCTCATGACCCCACGGTGTTTGTCATGTATGTACTTCGGATTAAATTGCATTGTATGATCATGCATTGCATTACATCGCATTATATTCTAATTCTTGCTGAGCGTTAGGCTCATTGTTTTCCCCCGTGATGTAGGTAATGTATTGGATGACAATCACAATGTGGAGGAGGTACTCCATGATGATGTTTTGGATTATCAGCGATTTTGACTTGTTGGTTGTGGTGCAACACAGATGTATGTTGATAGTTTGTTTTGGGTCATCTGAAATAATGGTAATCACACATATGGAAGTTGGCATTTTAGTTTGGGATGAATGACGTAACGAAACTTTAGAAAATGTGTATTTTGCTAATAGCAGTCTAGCTATAAACTTTTAAAAATGTAAATGGACTGTTTGAAGACTTTTATGGTAAAGTACCAGTATTTTGAAAATTGTTTCACACTAAGTTGTGTGGTTTACTCTGATAGCTTATATTGTTTGTGAAATAAAACAAAAAGAGCAAAAATTGTATAACCGTTTTTCAAAATATTAAATAAATAATAGGAAAAAGTAAGGGATGTTACAGTAAATATAAGAAATTGAAAAAGGAAAATGAATGTATGATAAAGAAGCATGCTAGTAGTGTTGAATTGTTTAAAGAAGAAATTGATAGCTTGACATCTAAGAATGATAAGTTGAATGTGCAAGCTAAATTACTTGAAAATGAAAATTGCGTGTTAAAGGAGAAAAATGTCAATTTGAATAAGATGGTGCTTAATTTTACAAATAGGAGCAAGAATTTGAATATGCTCCTAGGTAAGCAAAATATGATTTTTGATAAAGCCGGTTTGGGATATCAATCGTTTCAAAAGAAAAAGAGCTATAAAAATTTCTTTGTTAAACCTACTACTTGCCATATTTGCAATGCTATAGGTCATAAGTCTTTTGTTTGTCCATCTAGAAGCATGAAAAATAGAAGTGTTGATAAACTTGTGTGGGTTCCAAAATGAACCGAATTTAACCCTAAAGGACCCAAAAAGATTTGGGTACCCAAAAAATCAACTTGATCTATTTTTTGTAGTATGAAGTTCCTCCCGCTAAGGATCAATGGTACTTGAACAGCGGTTGTTCAAGACATATGATGGGAGACTTCTCAAGGTTTACCTCCATCAAGAACAAGAAAGAAAATGTGACATTTGGAGGTAACCAAAAAGGAAAAGTTATAGGTATTGGCAATATAGGTAATGCTTCTAACCCTATTATTGAAGATGTTTTTGTAACGACCTGATTTTTGTTTACTTGAAAATGCGTGAAATTTAAAACTTTTCTTTTTATAAAATCAGAGTAAGACTTTCTCTTTAAAACCGAGTGTTAAATCCTTTACTTAAAATCTTTTTTCCAATTTATCGGATTAAGAAATAATCATTTAAAATATTTTAGCAACGGAAATAAAACAAAACATTAAAGAATATTAATTAATTTACAAAACCTTCAAAATCATTTCCATTTAATTCTTTTACAAACCATCTTTCTTTAAAACTCTTTAGCATAACCAGCCATAAGATCCGCGCATGCAAATCCTTCATCAACTGCTTCTTAACATGTTTTCCTGTGCGTGTACCTACACCGCAAGACTTAAATAATGAGCTTAAGGCTCAGTAAGTGATATAAAATAAAAAGGTATGATGCACATGTCATGTAGCTTTTAAATCTCTTTTCGCTTTCTGTTTATGTTTCTCTTCTATCTTTTCTTTTGCCATTTTCTTGATCTTAACTGTACTTTATCTTGATTTTACTTTACTGTTATTTTCTTTACTTTATCTTGAAAGGTGTTGGAGATGCCTAAACTTGACGAGGAGAACCTTACATCCCCAGACGACCCCGTTTATCTTTATCTTTACTTTATCTTGAAAGGCGTTGGAGATGTCTAAACTTGACGAAGAAGAGTAGCCAACTCAACCTCACATTTCCAGACGACCCCGTTGTATGTTTGTTGTTGTCTTAATCTTGAAAGGCGTTGGAAATGTCTAAACTTGACGAGGAGGAGCGGCTAACTCAACCTCACATTTCCAGACGACCCCGTTTATATTTATCTTTATCTTGAAAGTGTTAGAGATGTCTAAACTTGACGAGGAGGGGCAGCCAACCCAATCTCATATCTCGTCACACTTATTTACGTTCATTTCTTTATGTTTCATAATCGTTTTGTTTTTCTTTGTTTCTTTTTCAAAAGCATGCATGAAAACCATTTTCGTATCTTTTGAAAACTATGATGCATGATGCTCGTGAATGCATACAACAGTTCATATGAAGCGTAAATGAACATTCGACGTGCGATTCACAGAACATGCTATTTAAAAATTGTAACAACGAAACATGCATTTAAAAACTGTAAACAATGAATCATATACTAATAAAGTTGTAAACAACGAAACATGCTAGGAAAGCGGTAGACAACGAAACATGCATCTCCTAACTCTTGCGATTTAGGGCCCTAAGGATCAAAGCACATGCATATCACGTACCTGGTGTCTGTGACGCGTTTAACACTCTATTCTTTTCCCGTTAATACCTTCAAAATAAATTAATATTTATTTATTAATATTTCTATCAATTATATATCTTAAATTTTGATACCATTATTCCTCGTTTATTATTTAATAATTTAATTATCACTTAACGAATTTCTATTAATTTATCTTCGTTAATTTTATAGTCAATAAACAAATAACCTTAATTTATACTTTTTCTCTGTAAATCACAACTGTCCAATTTAAGCGATATTTATCATTAATAACGATTGTTGAATTTCCATAATTTCTAACACTTAACAAATCTCATTAGTCAACCTAATTACTTAGCAACCACTCAGTAATAATTCCAATATCTTAAAATGTGCAACGAGATAACGATAGCCAATAATAGTTGCTCATTCCATCAATGTGACCTAATAATAAAGAGAATTTACTTTACAAAACTAAATAATATTTTATCACAAGACTATATTTTTCATAGCAGAGTAGAGAACCATTTAATTCCTTTTATTTAAACGAAAACCAACATAGCATATTTATTTATCATTTTTATCCAATTAGAAAGGCCGTAGATAAATCATCCAGACAAACAACCAGAAGCTAATCTGAAATCAATCACAGTAGTAAACATTCAACAACTAATCCAGAATATCAATCCAACATGTTCCCACGTCCAACAATCCATTTTCCAATATATAGTTGTCCAACTCCAACTTAATAACCTATATCCAATAATAATTATTCCATATAAATTCAATCTTATCAACAAGGTTACTAACAGGAAACACCATTCAACAAAATCATCCATTAACATAATATAATTCAAAAGAGCATTTTCCAATAACAAATATAGCATGCCTGATAACTATAACAGTGAATAAACTCATCCTAACACACTTTTGGTTATCAGTATATTACTCCCCATAAATTCATACAGAAATCCAACTGAACATCTTATTTCCTGGTAGCATAACTCAATCTAACATAGATAAATCAAGAGGTTTCACCGAACATTTAATCCAAATCAACAGGGCAGTCCGAGCCATCAACAGAGAGCATTTTTAACACATGTCAAATATTAGAGAACTACAACCCAAGCATCGGCCAACAACATCCAAACAAAATCCAAGAAGTAAACAACAACCAATTTCAACAGAATATTTCTCTAACTATTAACAGAACATCACCCAGATTTCATCAACAAGGACAAAATCAAAGAACAAAGAAGCCCATTACCTGCAGACTTCACACGGCTCTTCACAGCTTCACAATTCTCTAGAGAAACACTCGGCCATCAACATCCTTCGGCCATCACACCATCTCCAACAATTCTTCACTGTCACTCTCCACTTCCCACTTTTCTGTCACTTTTCCCTAGACACTCGATCATTTACTCCATCTCCAGCACTTGTTCACAGTTCACAGAGCAATACGCACACAGAGGATAGAATCTCACCTTCCTCATCACTCAGTCATCCATCGATTTTAAAGGCAGTAAAGGAGACTAGTGACGCCAAGCTGATGGGAAGATCACCCACACCAAGGAGAGTGGTCCATTGCTCAATCTCCACGTGGAAAGTTGCTATCGTTTCGGGAGGAGAAATAAACCCGTTCATCCGAGGACCCAGAACCAGACCCAAAGCCTTGCTCCAGCCTCCACCGATCATGCCTGCCATCGCCAACTTCTTTGCCAACCAAAACGCTGAGCGACAGAATGCCAAGGAGAGAAGGAACACAATAGCAATAATCGACTTACCATGGTCGGAAATCGCAGCCCCCAAATTGCGATTCTAAATGGATCGAACGAACCCGTGCCCTACGAACGTTCGCGCCCACTGAAAGTCACGCCGACAACCAGCAACCGGCGCATGACAGTCCCAGCCCTAGTCGTTCGTCATCATCTTCCTCTGCACCGCTCAATCGCCGGACACCCCTCACTCGAACTCCCTCTCCTCTCAGCTCTCGGGTTCCCCCCTCATTTGATTTCATTAAAATAAAAATCGACTCAACACTATGAACCCAAACCGGACCACAGATGAACCGATTTAAATCCCCACTTTATTTCTATTTTCTTTTATTTTAATTTCTTTTTTTATTCCATTTAAATTTTCCTCCTTTTAATCATTTAATTAAATTATTTTCAACTCAATCTCAATTCTCTATTTATTCCAAATACTCCTTGAAGATGATTATCGGTCTAATTTAAATTCTCTGATTCGATTTCCCAAATTGATTCTTCCATCAAATAATTATCTAAATATTGGTTATAAACAATATCCCGATAATTTAAATTATCTGAATAGTCTAATATCCAGATTTTTCTCTAATTAATTTCTCTTTTCCTTTTTAAATTTCCGTTATGGAAAATTAGGATATTACAGTTTTACTTGTTGATGAGTTAAAGCATAATTTGTTGAGTATTAGTCAATTATGCGATAAGAGATACAAAGTTATTTTTGAATCTAAATCATGCATGATCATTGATGATACAAATGATAAAGTTTTATTTACGTGCTATAGACATGAAAATATCTATGCTATTGATTTGTCTAGTATTTCTAGTGATGTTGAAAAATGTTTTAAAGTGAGTGACTCTTTTAGTTCTTGGACTTGGCATGAGAGATTAAGACACGTAGGTATGGATACCTTAGCTAGGATTTCGAAAAACAATCTAGTTAGGGGTCTTCCGCAAATCGCGTTTGAAAAAGATAGAGTTTGTGAAGCTTGCCAAAAAGGAAAGCAAACAAAAAGCTCTTTCTCTTCCAAAGAATACATCTCTACATCTAAGCCTCTCCAATTACTTCATATGGACCATTTTAGCCCGTCTAAGGTTTCAAGATTATGAAGAAAACATTATGCATATGTAATTGTGGACAATTTCTCACGCTTCACATGAGTTTTCTTCTTAAGAACTAAGGATGAAACATTTGAGGTATTTTCTAGCTTTAGAAAGGAAGTCCAAAACGAGAAGGAGCTTACCATTGTCGCTATTAGGAGTGATATGGTGGCGAATTTGAAAACGATCAATTTGATGCCTTTTATCAAAAACATGGCATCTAACACAATTTCTCTTCTCTCAACAAAATGGAGTTGTTGAGAGGAAAAACAGATCTCTTCAAGAGCTTGCACGTACCATGCTCAATGAGAATGATCTACCCAAATATTTTTTGGCGGAAGCCGTTGCCACGACATACGATATTCTCAATCGTGTCTCTATCCATCCTACTCTGGAAAAGACTCCTTACGAACTTTGGAATTGTAGGACTCCAAATGTTAGCTACTTCAAAGCTTTTGATTGCAAATGTTTTATTCTCAATACCAAGGACAATCTAGGCAAATTTGATTCCGAGACGGATAATGGAATCTTTCTTGGATACTCTTCATCTAGCAAAGCCTATAGGGTCTTCAACAAAATGACATTAGTGGTAGAAGAATCCATGCATGTCACTTTTGACGAATCTCTTACTACCCCTAGTGTTGAGAGACCTATTATAGATTTAGAAAATGATTTAGAAAATCTTAGTCTAGGTGATAAAGGGAAAGAGATTCTAGAAAGTCCTCCTCAAGAATCTCAAGATCAAGTTTTAGAATGAACTTCAAGGGTAGAAAACCATAGTGACTTACCAAAGGATTGGAGGTATGTCAAGAGTCATTCTATGGTTGATATTCTAGGTGATCCTAACCTAGGTATCAAAACTAGAGCCTCCCTTAGAAATGTGTGTGCCAATACGACATTCATTTCCCAAGTAGAGTCTAAGAATTTTGATGAGGCCGAATTTGATGAAAATTGGTTATTAGCCATACAAGAGGAATTGAACCAATTTGAGAGGAACAATGTATGGAGATTTGTTCCTAGGGCTAAGGATTATTCAATTATTGGAACAAAAATGGGTATTCAAGAACAAATTGGATGAAAGCGGGGTTGTCATTAAGAATAAGGCGAGACTTGTTGCAAAAAGGTATAGTCAAGAAGAAGGAATTGATTTTGAGGAAACTTTTGCATCAGTGGCTCGGTTAGAGTCAATTAGAATGCTTTTGACTTTTGCTTGCTATAAGAATTTCACTTTCTATCAAATGGATGTAAATAGTGCTTTTCTTAACGGATTTATTGCAGAAGAAGTCTATGTTGAGCAACTTTTAGGATTTGAAGTTTATGATAAATTAGACCATGTTTATAAACTTCATAAAGCCCTTTATGGACTCAAGCAAGCACCAAGAGCTTGGTATGAGAGATTGAGCAAATTCTTGAGAGAAAGAGATTTCATGATAGGAAAAGTTGATTTCACTCTATTTGTAAAGCACAATGGTAATGATATTATGATTGTAAAAATCTACGTGGATGATATTATCTTCAGTTCTACCAATGACATACTTTGTGAAGAATTTGCAAATCTAATGCAAAGTGAATTTGAAATGAATATGATGGGCGAATTGAAATACTTTCTTGGTTTACAAATAAGACAATCTCATGATGGAATTTTCTTGAATCTAGAAAAGTATGTCAATGAGTTAATCAAACGTTTTGGTATAGACTCTTCAAAACCTTCTAGAACTCCTATGAGCACATCCATAAAATTGGACAAAGATGAAAAAGGAAAATATGTGGATATAAAGAAATATAGTGGCATGATTGGATCTCTTTTATATTTAATCAAAAGTAGACCCGATATTCTCTTTAGTGTGTGCTTATGTAATAGGTTTCAATCTTCACCCAAAGAGTCACACTTAAATGCCGTTAAAAGGATTCTCAAATATTTAAGTGGGACTATTAGTCTTGGATTGTGGTATTCCAATGGTACAAATTTTGATTTAATTGGATACACCGATTCAGACTATACGAGTAGTCTAGTCGATAAAAAAAGTACAAGTGGTGCTTGTCAATTTCTTGGAGAATCATTAGTTTCATGGCTTTCTAATAAAAAAAATTCTGTTGCACTTTTTACCACCGAAAGTGAATATATTGCAACTGGAAGTTGTTGCACTCAACTGCTTTGGATGAAGCTAACCTTGGAAGATTATGGACAATTTTTCAAGAATATTTTAATCAAGTGTGACAACACAAGTGCCATCAACATCTCAAAAAATCATATTCTTCACTCATGGAAAAAACACATTAAGATTCGACATCATTTTATCCATGATCACGTATCTAAAGGTGACATCTCTTTAGAATTCGTTTCTACCGAAAATCAACTTGTCGATATTTTTACAAAACCATTAGATGAGAAAATGTTTTGTGGAATTTGAATTAGATTAAGATTGATGGTCTTAGACCAATCTTCTTAGAAATCTCTTATATAATTTTGGTTAAATCAATCCTATGTAGTTTTTAAACTTAATTTAAGGTGGATAGAGTTTGGACACTCAATTCCTGAAGGTTAGTATCGGATTGGACACTGCGGATGCCTTTCAGCCTTCCTCAATCTTCCTCAAGCATTGAAAATCTAGTCTACTTCATTTTTTGATCTTTGCGGACGATTCAAGACGCAAGCCTCTCGTCCGCCAGCGTCCGCATCGAGATTTAAAACAGACTTGTGGATCCTCCGTGCACTAATCTATTTCATCCACACTTTGAGTCCCGCTTTCTCCCACGAGCTCTGACGTCTCCTCTTGCGATTTCCAGCCATTCTCCTTTGATTTCAGCTTGTCTTCAAGTCTTCTTTCGGTATATCACTATTCTCCTTCATTTCTCTAGAGCTCACCTAGGGTTTTCAATAGTTTTTCTATTAGTCGTCTCAATGGTCAATCGTTCGGTTAGAAAATGTGCTGCCCTTCAAAATGTCGAGGACTCTAGTGCTCCTCAAGTTTATCGAAGTAGATTATTCTCGGATGATGAATGTAAGAGACGATATGGGGAAGAATTCAAGAAAAGGTCCTTGATTCTCTCCCGAAAAATTGATTTTGCTCATTTAAATAACCTCAACTTAGAAGGAGTTCATACTAGCTTAGGATTACATAAGCTATTCTCTTTAGATGGTCCCTATACGGAAAACTCGGTTTGCATGTTTTATGCAAATGCCCATTATTATGTAAATCCTTTGATCATTAAAAGTTTTCTGTACTGGAGGGAAATCAAGATCACCCCCCATCTTCTTAATGTTTTTCTTGAATGTCAAATGAGTCTCATGTGTGAATCATATTTCAATGGTCATGTTGCTCCTAGTTTCCATAACACAAAAATTGGGAACGATTTCTTGCGACAAATCCTACGTGACCCTATCAACAACTTCCAAGTGAGACCTAAAACCAAGGATCTCAATGTGCGTGCCAGAGTAATCTATCATTCCCTTCAATACAATGTGTTTTCCCGTGGTGGTCATCACGACCACGTTAGTTACATGGACTTGTACGTCCTTCAACGCATGTACAAAAACACTCCATTCAATCTAGGCTATATCATTGCCTATCAAATGGTCGAGGCGACGGATAGTCATAATGTAATATCCCGATCTTCCGTAATATAATTTAATAAAGGGAATTAGAAAGTAATTGGGGATAATATGATTATTTGGATATTCATTGGGATATTACCAAGGACGAACTGCGATATTTTCCCCGTGTCTATTAATGTTATGAATTTCACGAAAAATAAATACATTGTATCACGGGACGACAATTGTCAAAATTATACCACATAAATAATTGGAATTAAATTTAAGAGAATAATTATGAAGTGGATTAATTGAACCAGTTTGGTTTGGCTTGATCCAGATTTAATTATGTAGCTGGGTTCTTGATTAAAATGAAAGAGATTAATAAAAATTAAGATGTAAAATATAATTAAGAGGGGATTAATTTATATTAAGTGAAGATTGGAATAAAAATGAAATTTAATTGAAATAAAAGAGAATTAAATGGGTTTGGAGAAGTAGAACCGGTTCAGTTACATAATCGTTCAGATCATGTGGCTTGGTTGGTTCGGGTAAGGAATTAGACAGAAGGGAGGGGGATTTTTCATTTGGCCTTCCACCATTCTGTCGAAAGGGAGAACCAAGAGAATAGAGTGAGGGAGAGAGGCGAGTGAGGGAGAGAGGCGAGCGTGGGAGATCGCGGAGATGACAGGCGAGCTCGGGACAACGATGCGACGGTGTCTGTCGTCTGGCGAGCTGTTGTGGGGCGATGTAGGTTGCCGGTTGCGTTGTGGGTCACGGCTAGGGCTCGGGTTCCAGCTTCGCGGATGGTTCGACACAACTCCAAATCGAGGTATGTTACGATTTCTCCGATACGCTATCAATTCTCTAGTGGCCGACGTCAATGGAATGATGACGGCGAGGTCTGGTGTCACGCCCCCATTCTTCAAAGGCGTGATTCGGGCCGAGGGCCCAAACATGGAGGCTTTGGAAGTCTCCAAATGCATGCTGGGCGTGCATTGTGTTCGGACAAATTAGTTCGGACAAAGGATGGTTTTAATCGGGACAAAGTGGCGGCTGGACAAAGCTGTCCGGGCTTCAGACAGCGCGCTGGGCCGCGCCAACGTTGGGCCGCGAGGATGAGGCTCCAAGTTTGAATTTCAAACTTGGATAAGATCCGATCCAAGAATGATGGATCTCAAGCTTATGTGTCCGCAGCTGAAGCAGCAAATCCATGTGGGGCCAAGATGCACTTGAAGCCAACCAATGGGAGCACGCCACACCCGGGAGATGATGTGTCTTATCCTTTTCGAATTTGAATGTTATCCAGGGGATTCAAACATTCAAATTGGCTTATCCTAGATGACATGGGACGGACCAATGAGAGAGTGCCAACATGGAGGATGAGGTAGCTTGACCAATGGGAGAAGGGTGACACATCACGGCCAATGAGAAGATGCCATCGTGGAGGATGACAACACTCGGCCAATGACATTGTGACATGTCATTAATTATGTGTAATTGACTATGTGGCTCGAAGAGCCTCTCTATATGTTCATACCTTGAGTCACCAGCTAAGGAAGGAATCCATATGATAAGTTGGATTACTACTTAGAGTTTGTGGTGTCCTTGGTGAAAGAGTTTCCTAGGTTCATCAATAATAGTGAACGGGTTGGGACTGGGTCCCGTAAACTGAGTGAGTCTTCTCTTCTTCTTCTTGTTATTCTCGAGCTAAGGCAATTCGGAGGGCTGGTCAAGAAGGGTTCTTGGCGCCATCACCCACTTCATCGAGATTCCGCGCGGTGAAAAATCCGGGGTGACATCTGGTGACAGTGAGGCTGCGGGCTCCAGGCTCGAGGCGTTCAAGGTTGGGCTCTGTCCCTGATGCTCCAACCCGGGTGTGACCGAACCGGCCTGATCCGGTTCGGGTTGAATTGTTGTCTGCCACGCAGACAACTCTCTCACCCCTTCCAACTGGAATCACACTCAGCATTAAGGAACACTCTGTCGGTGGGAGACAAGGGTGGTGAGATGCGCTGGAGTTGTAAATGTGGGGGACAAAGAAATGGATTAGGGGGAGTGGCTGTCGATGTTGGCAAATAAATTGCAGAGAATCCCCTCTTAGGGTGTTGCAAAGCCGAAGGATGAGAATTGGATGGATAGCTGAGGGCTTGCTCTCTAGTGTCTCTGGTAAGTGGGATTCTTCACTGTTGATCTGGAGTTTATGGATTTTAATGTAGATAATTGGATATACAGATAATTGTGATTAATGTTCTCCGTTTTAGGTGTTATGATTCATGTTCTTCTGGCGGATTTTACTCTCTATTTGGGTTGAGTGAAGAACGTTGTTGGATTGTTGTCTGGGGATTGATTGGGAATGGTTAAACTCTGTTAGTTGTAGTGTTTAAAATCCTTGTTACTGTGCTCCTTCTAGAAATTGTGAAATATTATGCTTAGATGCATTGTTATGTGCGGGAAGAATATGTTAGTTTAAGCTAGAGTTGAATTCTGTATTACTCTTCTATTAGGAAAAGTTATATTCTGTTTCTGATATAAGTGAGGAAGAAAGATGAGTAACGTGGTTCTCTAATTTAATGTTGGTTATTGTTGTATGATAAGTTATTTCTTAACACTGTGATAGGTCCCAAGCTTGGTTTATGCAAATAAACCAAATATGTGACCATATTCAGTTTGAGAAATATACTTCAGTTTATAAATCTCGAAAAAATATAAGGTTTATTCATTAAGTTTATGGGCAATAAAGAAGGAATATAATATATTGTGATACATGGAAGATAATTCTCGATTACATTAAGATAATTTGTCGCTAAGATTCATGTATTATATTTTCTTACTCTATTAAAATTAGAAAACACAGACCAAGTAGAAGAATGTTGGCATTTATTGGTTTAAATTTTGAACCGCCAATTTGGTCTGGTTTTCTGGATAGTTTTTTGTTGAAGAAAGTGCCCATATTATTAAGTTCTTTACTGCCATTTTGGTTACTCGGTGGAAGAAACTGGGAGTAAATTACAAATTATAAGAGGTTCCCCATAGCATTTGATTTCATTAAGAATATACACCATCGTATAGAGATCATTTGATTTTGGAAGAAACTCTGAATAGGAGGAAAAACAATTGTCCATGTTTTAAACGTTAATGGCCGGATGTATTTTAAAATTTATTCCGCATTGATTTAAATACTTTAATTTTATTATCTAAAACATGAGGAATTTATAAAGACGGAAGAACGCAGAAGGAACGTTCTGGACGATTGTGGAAGTGAAAGGCAGGTTATGTTGCAGAATCTAGAAAGTTCTAGACCAAAACATCTTATAAAATCTCTCTCCGCTCAACGCCATCACGTTTTCGTCTTCAAGGCGAACCTTCTGTCCTGTCCTGCTTAAGGCCTGGCATGTCGATTAATATTCCGAGACTCAACAACGTCGGCCGGAGTTGCTGCCATGGCCTCTCGGCATTGAGAAGTGTTGGATCAAAACCCATCTTTTCCCGACCAATTTAAACCCTGAGTCTTAGTCACAAGAAACTTTTATTCACAAGAAACTAGAGCATCTTCTCAACACAGCGAGACTACATATTCCATCAAGACTCAGACTTGGACGATTCAAGCAGGGTTCACATCGCGAGGAAGAGAGGCTCTCAAAGAGCGAAGCAACTTTCTAAACAGTTTGATGAACAGGTAGAGAGCGTGTCCGACGACGACCAACCCCATTACGCCAACCCAGATCATCAACCCGCCGTACAACACTGAAGTCACCATTAAGTCATTGGACTTACTATCCGGTGTGAAATTCACGAGCGAAATAAGATAAGTCAAAGTCATCGAAGTTATTGCCACCCACATGATTAACGTAAGAACCCACATGAAAAATCCTTTCTTAAATGGTAACCCAGTAATTAGCAGCAATATTACGCTTAATGAAGCAACGAATCCGACCGTGTTGAATAACATGTAGCCTCCGAATCCTGAGAATCTACCTATCCGGATAGTGGATGAGAATATTGACAAATCATATACGCCTTGATAAGCCAGAATCGACTCTCCAGCCACGTGTCTATCAGGTTCGCCGGTGGAGTTATCTTGCCAGAGACCACCGGGAGGGTTCAGTCCGGCCGAGAAAGCCATGGTTGCAATCAACGATGCGACCACCATTATAGCGTTTTTCTTGTTTGCCAAATTTGCTTTCCTCTCACGTTTACGAAGCGGCGACTCGTAGTTGGGAATGGTTTTGGCCGTGGTTCGGGAGGCTTCTGCAGATCGGAGACTCTCGGCAATATCCAGATCTCTTAGGTCTCGAGGACTTTGGGATAGAATGTCTAATGCAGTAAACCCATTTGAGCTCAAGGCATTCACTTCTACAGATCTCGTCAGCAAAAACTTTACAGTCTGCAATTCGTGGGGAACGTCAAAACCAAAAGACTTTCTTAATTTCTACGAAAAGTTTTTGTTTTTATTTTAAATTAATTACCTGAAGTTGTTTGTTGGAGACGGCTAAGTGGAGAATGGTGAAGCCAAAATCATCTATCCTGTTAATAAATGAATCATCATTTATAGCCTCCACCAGAAACTTCAGAGCCTCCAGTTGATTGTTCTTCACGCAAGCATGCAAAATCGTTCCGCCCTGGTCCGCACCAGCTCGAGCAGCCTGGGGTCCGGCTCGAACCAGCTCTTCCAAAACATCAATCCGGCCATTCATGGCTGCCAGGCAAAGAGGGTTTCTTCCATGTTCATCGAAAGCTAAACACATGTCGGAATGTACTTGGAGTAACGCTCGTACTATTTCCAGATGCCCTTTTCCACATGCTAGGTGAAGAGGGGAAGATCTGCTCAAATCACGCTCCTTCGCAAGCTGAGGCCTTCTTATCAAAATCTCCTTGGCAAACTCTGTATGTCCAAGCAAGGCGGCGACGTGCAGGGGAGTTTCAGAGAGGCGATTAATGGCTGATCGATCAAGAATTAGCGGGTCTTGTTCGATCAATTCTAAAAGCTTTTCTACACTTCCATCCACTGCTGCTACGTAGAGCGCACTTTCCATTTTTTTCTAAAATTTTTCTGATTGGAGCTGGTGCGAATCTAGGTCACTCATTTTACTGATTTAAATAGAAAATGAAGACAACTCATTCAGACGACTACTCTGAAAATAACGAGTCAAGTGATGTCTAATGCACAAGATAACAAAGAATCTATCACTAAATAGATCATTCGTGGATAAAGATTGGTCATAACATTGTTGGAAGTCAATAATTGTCGACAATAATTAATGGGAGTAGTTGACAAACAATCTTTATTGAATATGGTCTGATTTTCCGGAGGTTGAGTGTAACAATTGTTTACACTGTATATGCCCATTTATTTTATAAAACCCTGCTCAACTCGTCTTGATGGTAGACGTAGTTTTTGGCAGCAGAGAGGGAGTTTTATTCAGAGAAGAAAACGAAAATAGTAAGAGGTTCCCTATATTATTGATTTCATTCAGAAAATACACCATTGTATAGAAATCAATTGGTGTGGAAGAAACTCTGAAGAAGGGAAAGCAGCTGTCCCCGTATTTCATTGTCAATGGCTGGAGGTAATTGTTTTGAATTTATTCCGCATTGATCTATATGCTGTAATTTTGATTTAAGAAGCATGTATAGATCGTCTGTGTTTAACTAACAAACATGACATATTCTTCGAAAAAATAAAACTCAAACACGTCTCTCAAGTCACACTCTAATTCCACTAATGTCGCGAGAAAGACCCAACCAAGAATCATGTAGAACCGCCAATCTGGGTTTTGGCCATTGATCTTGAGAGCATATGTGTGGAAAATTATTAACCACAATCTGATGCAAGGCTAAAAATGTAGACCCGTAAAAGCTTGGAAAGTAATGTACTACAACACAGGCAGGGTTTGTAATTAGCTAAATCCTAAGTTCATAGAGAGCACATAATATGAAACTACAACTACGAGAATCTCTCTCTTGCAAGTAAGAAATGTGCATCCAAAAGTGTATGTTTATGATCGACATAAACCTAATTGGTATTGCATGGTGAAGAAGTAAAAATAGGTCTAAAATGATCATTTAGTAGCATTTATGAATATCTACTACCACCAAACTATCATTTCAACCCACATTACATCAATGATAACGCAACAATTGATGGACCTTTAATTCACATGACTTGTTATGAAAAACAGTCTAATTAGATGTTGCCACGCAACACTTTTCAGATGAGGAATTTGACCCAGTGCTTTAGAGCTCTATCCATTCCACTATACTTGTTTTTTATGACATTTAGCCCTCCTGGCAAGAAAATGATTTCCACCTTTCATAATGTTTCCTATTTTATTGGAAAAACACTAATGCCAAATAATCAATTTGAAGAAAAATGACAAAGTAACTATCACACTTTGTAATTTTGTAATGAATGATAAATTAATCATTAAATTTTTTTTTTAACAAATTAACTACTAAATTATAAAAAAATTTCGCTGCAAACATCATTGTCAATTTTGATCTGCGGCGGATCGTGTACTAGTTCGCCACGGATCAATATTTTAAAAATAAAACTCAAGAATGTCGTCGATCTGCATAGGATCATCGTCAAATAAAAAAAATCATCATCTTCTTCGTAGAAAAACACAAAACACATACAAATTGTGATTTTTTCATAAACTGGAAAATAATTCTAAATCTTCCGAAAACTAAAACATTAACATTCTTTTACAAAATCTTCTGAATTATAAAACCTAAAATTTTCTAAATCTATTCTTTTACAAAATTCAAAATCTTCTAAATCCATTTTCCATTGATATTAACTCTTTTCTACTGAAAATCTCTTTTATAATTATGAGTTCTTTCTGTTTTTTTTCATGGGTATATGTTTTTTTCCACTACGATTTTCAGAAAATTAACGGCGATATTCGCAACGGCAATTTCTCAAAGTTCAATAGTTAAATTGTTAGCAGAAATAGTTTAGTGGTTGACTTATTATTGATCACAAAGTACGATAATTGGTTTGTCATTTTTCTAATAATTTTATTTTTACACCCATTAATACAGTAGAGTAATGAAAAAAAAACTATAGTTAATCATAATAATAAATTATTTATATTAACTAATGAATGTCACAGCATAATAATAAAAATAAGAGTTACATTAAACATCAAAAGAAAATTAGAGATTTTATGATCACAGCTTGGTGCATGTTAACCAAAAATCAAACACAGAGAGTTTGATAAGCCACCCATCACCTTTATTTTTTCACCTAGTGCTGTCTCCATTTTTGTGTGGTTTTGGAGCTTTTGATCGAATCTTTATTTCTATTTATGGTAGATTCGTATTTGGTAAGCATCTTTGGAGTACTTGCAAAGCAATTAGACTCTTCACATTCAACATTTTCATTATCGATTTTTCTAGCAAATATCGTGAATTTAAATAGAAATGTAAAAAAGTCGAACCTTCTTATTCTTTTTGTGGGTCAACACCAATAAATCATAAATCCCGTGACAGCTACTGAAATTTTTAATATGCATTCGAGTCACGCTTACGTTTGCGCTTCAAGACTTTTCGAAGATCTTTTCGCTTTAACTGCACATGTTATAATTTAGGGAAAATGACAAATCAACCATTGTGGTTTTCGGTCAATGACAAGTCAACCACTGTGGTATATTTGCTAACAAGTTAACCACTAACGTATGAGAAATTGACAAATCTAACATCACACTCAAGTTAACCCAGGCAAAACTGTCTGGACACCGTAAACAAGTGTCTGGAAAAATGTTTGATCACAAATTTGAGGGCTTAAACGATTGATTTTGGGGCTGAAAAGGCGGTCATAAGGTTTACCCGATGATATTTATAGAGCTCTAAGAGGGCTTCGATTTGATACCTTCTGCGCCCAATTCCGACATCCGTAGCAAAAGTTATGCTACTTTCAAGGTGCAAAGGTCAAAAAACCAATAAAAACATTGCATTCGTAAAACATATACATAACGAATTCGAAGTAACCATGAAACACAATTGATCGAGAACGCCATGCATGACAAATAAAGAGCTCCAGAGACGCCGCGCGTCCAGGCTTGCTTCTTTGCCTCGACGTCGCTTGTTTGCAGCGTCCAGACACTTGTTTGCGGTGTCCAGACAGTTTTGCCTGGATTAACTTGAGTGTGATGTTGGATTTGTCAATTTCTCATACGTTAGTGGTTAACTTGTTAGCAAATATACCACAGTGGTTGACTTGTCATTGATCGAAAACCACGATGGTTGATTTGTCATTTTCCCTATAATTTATTGAAAGTCGAAGGCGTCAATCCAACTTTACAACAAGTTCACCGTCTCTTACACTTGACAATCAATTATTTGTATATAAATTCCTTCCTTAACATCAAAACCAAATTCTTATTTCTTAACATTCAGAAAATCTCATGACATATAATTAAGTTATTGAATCAACCCATCTGTAGCTTATCATCCAACAACAGAGAATATGTCCAGACCCAATAATCAAACATTACAGACAACAACCAAAAATGACAGAATCCAAACATCCAAGGCAGCAGAATACATATCCAGATTCCACACAAAATGCAGAATCCAATTCAAAACAGTTGTTCGATATTTTCACATTAATTTCTACATATCAAATTAACTTACAGCTTAACTAAAAACTGTTGTTTCCATACCAGAAAATACAAGGCCGACCCGAGAGAAAATTCCTCTTTTCAGCCCAACATTGGCTCAGACTTCAGCATTTTCCAGAGAATTCCATGCCTCTCTTTTCCTCTCAATTCTTCCCACTCTACCATTTAATCACATAACCGAAGACAGGGGATTAAATTCCCAGCTTCCCAGAAGGACCCGCATCCTTTCCCTTTACATCCACAGCCGACAAGTCATGAAGCGTGGAGTAATTGCAGTGAATAATTGGAGGAATACGCCAAAATGGTTGATGAAGGACTGTCGGCAGAACAATTGAACTGGGTTCATTATGAAACCAACAGGACCGAACCGCAGCCTTCAACCGAGCCGAAGTCCCCTGCCGTCACACCCTGCCAACCTCCGACGTCGACAACCAGTCAATATACGATCACCAGAAAACGAAGGGGAAGGAAGAAACCAACCGTGCTTACAGCAAATAGATGCCGGAATCGTTGCCGGACCCTCGACAGAAAACACCGTTCACGGGAGCTCGCCGAATCGCGATCTGAATGGCGACCCGCGACGCCGTCCAAACTCTCGCCAGAACGACGCCGTACAAATTAACAGTAGATCTTATTTTTTAAACTAATTTGAATAGATAAAAAATTTATTTAAAAATAAATAAATTACACGTGGACCCGAAATACGTTAACTTTTATTCCCAAAAAACTAAAGCATATTCTCATCACAACCAGACTACATATTCCATCAAGACTCAGACTTGGGACGATTCAAGCACGGTTCACATAAAGAGGAATAGCGGTTTGTTCTCGTCTCTTTCTAAACAGTTTGATGAACGGGTAGAGAGCGTGTCCGACGACGACCAACCCCATTCCACCAATCCAGATCATCAACCCGCTGTACAACACTGAATTCACTACGAAGTCATTGAACATAGGATCTGGTGTGAAATTCGCGAGCGAAATAAGATAAGTCAAAGTCATTGAAGTTATTGCCACCCACATGATTAACGTAAGAACCCACATGAAAAATCCTTTCTCGAATGGTAACCCAGTAATTAGCAGCAATATTACGCTTAATGAAGCAACGAATCCGACCGTGTTGAATAAAACGTAGCCTCTGTATCCTGAGAATCTACCTGGGTCGATAGTGAATGAGAGTATATTCATATAATATAAGGTGTTGTGAGAAGCCAGTATCGACTCTCCAGCACAGTGTCTTTCAGGTTCGTCGGTGGCGGAGTTTTCTTGCCAGAGACCGCCGGGAGGGGTCAGTCCGGCCTAGAAAGCCATGGTTGCAATCAACGATGCGACCACCATTATAGCGTTTTTCTTGTTTGCCAAATTTGCTTTCCTCTCACGTTTACGAAGCGGCGACTCGTAGTTGGGAATGGTTTTGGCCGTGGTTCGGGAGGCTTCTGCAGATCGGAGACTCTCGGCAATATCCAGATCTCTTAGGTCTCGAGGACTTTGGGATAGAATGTCTAATGCAGTAAACCCATTTGAGCTCAAGGCATTCACTTCTACAGATCTCGTCAGCAAAAAATTTACAGTCTGCAATTCGTGGGGAATGTCAAAAGCAAAAGACTTCCTTAATTTCTACGAAAAGTTTTTGTTTTTGTTTTTAATTTAATTACCTCAAGTTGTTTGTAGGAGACGGCTAAGTGGAGAATGGTGAAGCCAAAATCATCTCTCTTGTTAATAAATGAATCATCATTTATAGCCTCCACCAGAAACTTCAGAGCCTCCAGCTGATTGTTCTTCACGCAAGCATGCAAAATCGTTCCTCCCTGGTCCGCACCAGCTCGAGCAGCCTGGGGTCTGGCTCGGACCAGCTCTTCCAAAACACCAATCCGGCCATTCATGGCTGCCAGCCAAAGAGGGTTTCTTCCATCTTCATCGACGCCAAAGCACATGTCGGAATTTACTTGGAGTAACGCTCGTACTATTTCCAGATGCCCTTTTCCACATGCTAGGTGAAGAGGGGAAGATCTGCTGGAATCCTTCGCAAGCTGAGGCCTTCTTCTCAAAATCTCCTTGGCAAACTCTGTGTGTCCAACCAAGGCGGCGACGTGGAGGGGAGTTTCAGAGATGCCATTAATGGCTGCTCGATCAAGAATTAGCGGGTCTTGTTTGATCAATTCTAAAAGCTTTTCCACACTTCCTTCCACTGCTGATTCGTAGAGCTTGCTTTCCATTTTTTTCCTTTGAATTTTCTGATTGGAGCTGGTGCGAATCTGTGTCGCTCATTTTACTGATTTATATTGAAAATGAAGGCATCTCATTCAGACGACAACTCTGTAAATTTGTCTTCGCAGCCCGCAGGTTGTTTCCTGCGAAGATTCAAAAAGGAATATAAGAATTATATAATAAGATCCACAGCTAACATTACACTATTATCGAGTTTCCTCAGTAAAGACCAATAACGAGTCAACTCAAGTGATACGATCCCCAATGCACAAGATAACTTAGAATCTATGGCTAGATCATTGGTCGATAAAGGTGTGCCATAACATGACATATTATTCGGAAAAATTAAACTTATACACGTCTCTCAAGTGCGTCAAGTCACACTCTAATTCCCCTAATGTGATGTCGCGAGACCAAGAATCATGTAAAACTGCCAATTGGGTCTTGGTCAATGAACTTGAAAGCATATATGTCGAAAATTATTAACTACAATCTGATTCAAGGCTAAAAATGTAAACATGTAAGGAAAATAATGTATTACAACACCGGCAGGGTTTGTAATTGGCTAAATCCTAAGTTCATAGAGATCACATAATATGAAATTAGAAATAGGAGAGTCTCTCGCTTGCATGTAAGAAATGTGCATCCCTTTACCTAAAAGAGAGCAATTTTTTAAGCAAAAAAATATAGTGTTGTTGAATGGGAAACTAATAAAACAAACCCTGAATTTTATAATGAGCGACAAACCAAATCTTAAAAAAATTTTGTGGATAATTAAAATATAAAACTATGAAAAATGAACAACGCAAACCTCGCAATCACGTTTCGTGTAAAAAAAACACCGAGCCAAATGCCGCAATCACGTTTTCTGCTTAAAAAAGTCAAAGACGTCCAATGGGATCGTCCAATGATCAACAACGGACATCCTTCAATGCAATGGACTACCAAAGCTAATCCACGAAGAGAGCATCATTGTGGCCATCGTAAGGCTGAAGGACGTTCATGTTGGCACTGGACAAAGAGACGAACGCCCTTTAATGAGAATGGACAGCCAAGATGGGAATAGGGGCTTTGGTGGATGAAGGTTCACGTCCGTTGGATGGAGGGACGATCATCCTTCAACGAGGATAGACGACCAGGATGGAGGATGGTCATCGGTTCATGCCCGTTAGATTAAGGATGGACGTCCTTCAATGAGGATGGACGATTAGAATGTAGGATGGACATTCTCCAAAGGTGTTGGTGGACGAAGGTTCATGCCCATTGGATGAAGGGATAGACGTCCATCAACAAGGATAGATGGTCAGTATGGAGGATGGTTATCTTCCAAAGGCACTGACAAACGATGGTTCATGCTTGTTAGATCAAGGGACAAACGTTCTTTAATGAGGATGGGCAGCCAGAATAGAGATGAACATCCTCCAAAGGCGTTGGAGGACGTCCCTCAATGCCTTGGATGATGTCTTGGATGTGTTAGATTATTTAATTATAATCTATGTAAATGTGGTCAATGTTAATTAATGTCACATTGACTTAATATTAAAGAGCTTAATGTAATGGTTGTTAAGCATTAAATACATTAAGTTAATAGGGTTTTAATTCCCTCACCTTAACCTTATTAAATGTATAAAGTATAGTTGAAGAGATGTGATTGAAGAGACATGATGAAAGGCTATGTATGGAAGGATGTCTTTTGTATAGGTGTCTCCTTCAATCGCCTAGAGGGAAAAATTACAGATTCATTCTAACTAGAGCGAACCTTTCTCTCACGAAAATTCTCTCTACAATTACGGTACGCTATACTTCATTTCGGATCATCGAAGAAAGGCATTAAAGAAAATGTTTTAAGGCGATAAACGGAACTCAACATCGTCATCAAAAGCGTTTTATATCATGGACCAAGGTTGGTATTTCGTTTAAACTCAAATGGTTAAATCAAACATCGTTATATGGGAATTAAAAGTATTGCAAGCATGTAAAGTAAATAAAGTCGAAAAGTAGAAAAGGAAATATGCTTACAATTGGTATCAGAGCACGGTTAAACATACGATTTGACTTACCATGAAAACGAGTTTCTATGAAAGTAATATGCATGAGCATTGATAGTTTTAGTTTCGTATTATCATGAAATCAAGAATAGGATGATAGAAAATTGTTTTCTGTTGAAAAATTAACGGACTGTTCGTCGTGCGGACGATGGGTATCGTGATGCGGTCGACCTGAAATGTGGTCGGACGCATGATTCATGTTGAAAATGAGTATACGGACGCATATATGAAAGGGTGCGGACGACGCGGACGCATGCAAGTATCGTCCGCATTGAATCTGTAAAAAGATTCACCCGGACGATATAATGCGGACGTGGCGGACGTTACAATTTGCGTCCGAAATGAATCTGTAAAGATACTCATGAGGACGAATGATGCGGACTGTACGGACGAGAAAAATATGTGTCCGTTTTGAATCTGTTTTGATTCATGCGGACGCATCACACGGACGCTGCGGACGCTTAAGCAATGCGTCCGGAATGAATATGTAATTTTGATTCACCCGGACGCATCACACGGACGCAGCGGACGGTAAAGTTAGCGTCCGCTATAGGCAGTTTCAGACGACAGTAAGCAATTACGGACGCCATTTAACGTCCGCATAGTCGTCCGCAACACCTAATTATACAGTCAAATTAAAGAAATCAAGTGAATGAATGTTCATACAATTAATATATTGTTGTATAGAAACTATGTAGTCACCAAAGTAACCTAGTTTGAAATGATCAATATTAAATTGTGTAATTTATTCATTTAACAATTATGATATTATTGAAATGTGTTTATAAGTTATAAACTATTAGGTCTCCCAAAGGTAGACCATTATTTATAATTGATAACATTAAAGTGACATGTTTACATAGTTAATTGATGTGTTTAAACATCCAAAGATGTTAAACATGTTGTGTTAAATATGTTTATAAGTCAATTAAATATTATAATATCATGAATTGTGTATTTCTTTAAGTATTACCCAAAGGTAAACTTAATGAAATTTTATATGTTTTACTTGGGATCTGGTTAGGATAGATTATTCAATGTATTGATATGAGCATATATTGTTTGTTTATTTGCAGCTACTATGAATTTGTTTGCTTCTGGTAATTCATCTGTTAAGTTCAATGGTCTTAACTATGCTGACTGGTCCGAACAAATCCAATTTCAACTAGGTGTATTGGATTTGGACCTGGCATTGGTTAATGATAGACCACCAGCTGTTACTGAGACCACTTCCGAAGCTGACAAGTCTTATTATGAGGCTTGGGACGGTCTAATAGGCTGTGTTTGGGCTTAATGAGGATGACGATGGCAGAAAATGTTAAGTCATCCATGCCTAAAGTGAATGATGCAAAGGACTTCATGGTAAAGATAAAGGCATACTCCCAATCAGACATTACTGACAAGTCTATTGTGGGAAGCTTAATGAGTGAGTTGACAACCAAGAAATTTGATTGGTCTCAACCCATTCATGACCACGTAACAAGCATGGCCAATTTGGCTGCAAAGCTTAAGACGTTGGGTATGGATGTGAATAAATCATTCTTGGTTCAATTCATCATCAACTCACTTTCTGTTGAGTTTGGCCAGTTCCAGGTGAACTATAACACCATTAAGGAAAAATGGAACTTTCAAGAGATTAAGGCCATGCTCATTCAAGAGGAAGGAAGGTTGAAGAAATTAAAGTCTCATACCGTCAACTTAGCTGTGTAGAAGGATGCCAAAAGTAGCACATCAAAGGCATCGAGTAAAAAGAACAAGAAGAAGGGAAATGACCAATTAAAGATTAATGATGGTCAGATCCGTAAGGAAATTAAATGCTTCTTCTGCAACAAAGCCGGACATGTAAAGAAAGATTGTCCTAAAAGAAAGGCTTGGTACGAAAAGAAAGGTACATTATTTGTTTCAGTATGTTTTGAATCAAATATTATAGAAGTACCTAATAATACTTGGTGGTTAGATTCTGATGCTACTACTCATGTTTCTCATGTTACGTAGGGATTTCTTTCGATCCATCCCATAAACGGAGCTGAAAAGTTCCTGTATATGGGGAACAGAATGAAGGCACGCATTGAAGGAATTAGAACGTATAGACTGATCCTGGATACCAGATACCACCTGGATCTAGAAGAGTGTCTTTATGTTCCTGAGTGTGCTAGGAATTTAATTTATGTTGCTAGGTTGGATTGTAAAAATTTTTCTTTCAAGATTGGTGATGGTGTTTTTGCAATGTACAAACAAAATTACTGTTATGGTTATGGTATTTTGAATGATGGTTTGTATTGCTTTAATCTTGATAAGAAATTCAAAGAATCTCTGTTTAACGTTAATCATGTAATTAGCTTAAAGCGAGGTGCAACGAATGAAAGTTTGGCTTCCTTATGGCATAAGCGTCTAGGTCACATTTCTAAAGAAAGGTTAATGAGGTTAATGAAAAATGACATTTTACCTCAATTAGATTTTGATGACTGGGACGTGTGTAAAGATTGCATTAAAGGAAAGCAAACTAAACACACATCAAAGTATCCTGCCACAAGAAGCAAAGAACTTTTGGAATTAATACATACCGATATTTGTGGTCCGTTCGACATTCCTTCTTGGAATGGAGAAAAGTACTTTATCACCTTTATAGACGATTTCTCACGTTACAGTTATGTTTATCTACTGCATGAAAAATCTCAAGCGATGAACGTTATAGAAGTGTTCATCAATGAGGTGGAAAGGCAGCTAGATAGAAAAGTAAAAGTAGTGAGATCGGATAGAGGTGGTGAGTACTATGGAAAATTCGATGAAAGTGGACAAAACAAAGGTCCATTTGCAAGGTTTCTCGAAAGTCGAGGCATTTGTGCACAATACACAATGGCAGGTACACCACAACAAAATGGTGTAGCTGAAAGGCAGAATCGTACTCTTATCGAAATGGTAAGAAGTATGATTAATAATAGTAATGTACCTATATCGTTGTGGATGCACGGTTTAAAAACCGATGCATATCTGCTGAATAGGGTTCCTAGTAAGGCAGTTCCTAAGACTCCTTATGAACTGTGGACGGGAAGGAAACCTAGTATGAGACATCTACATATTTGGGGATGTCCAGCAGAAGTTAGGATCTATAACCCACATGAAAAGAAACTCGATGCAAGAACCATTAGTGGTTTCTTCATCGGTTATCCAGAAAAGTCAAAGGGGTACGTTTTCTATTGTCCAAAGCATAGTACAAAGATTGTAGAATCTGAAAATGCTCGATTCATTGAGAATGGCATGTTCAGTGGGAGTGATGATTCACGAAATGTGAATATCCAAGAGAATCGGGTGACGGAAACGACACCCAATGATTCTCATCAAGTTGTTGTACCATATGTTGGATCACAGTCTAACAACATACCGGAACAACAAATGGATATTCAACCCACGCAAGGTGAACGAGCTAATGATGAGCTTAATGGTGATCAAGTCATAAGTGATCAACCACAAGTAACAGAATTGCGAAGGTCCATAAAGGAGAGAAGACCGACAATTTCTGATGACTATGTGGTTTATTCACTAGAAGAAGAATGTGACTTGAGCATCAATAAGGATCCAGAATCATTCAATAAAGCCATGGAATGTAATGATTCCGAAAAATGGTTTAATGCTATGAAAGAATAGTTGAAATCTATGGATGAAAACAAAGTTTGGGAACTTGTAGAGTTACCTGAAGGAAAGAAACGTGTTGGTTGTAAATGGATTTACAAAACCAAACGTGATTCGAAAGGTAACATCGAAAGGTATAAGGCCAGACTTGTCGCCAAAGGTTACACTCAAAAAGAGGGTATTGACTATAAAGAGACTTTCTCCCCGGTTTCGAAGAAAGACTCTTTAAGGATAGTTATGGCTTTGGTGGCTCATTATGATTTAGAGCTTCACCAAATGGACGTAAAGACCGCCTTTCTTAACGGGGACTTAGAGGAAGAAGTTTATATGGATCAACCTTTGGGATTTTCCTTTCCGGGAAATGAAAAGTTGGTATGTAAGCTGAATAAGTCAATATATGGATTGAAACAAGCCTCCCGACAATGGTACATTAAATTTAATGATACCATTTTGTCATACGGTTTTATAGAGAACACTGTTGATCGGTGTATCTATATGAAGGTCAGTGGGAGTAAGTTTTGTATTCTAGTATTGTATGTTTACGATATTCTGCTTGTTGCGAATACTAAAGGAACGTTACGTGACGTTAAGGATTTTCTCTCAAAGAATTTCGAAATGAAAGATATAGGTGAGGCATCCTATGTTATTGGAATAGAAATATTCCGTGATAGAAAGAAAGGATTACTAGGATTGTCTCAGAAAGGTTATATCGAGAAAATTCTTGAGAGATTTAGAATGGATAAGTGTTCCGCTAGTGTTGCTCCAATTCAGAAAGGGGACAAATTCAGTTTGATGCAATGTCTGAAAAATGATTTGGAACGTAAGGAAATGAAACTTGTTCCATATGCATCAGCAGTAGGAAGCTTGATGTATGCCCAGACATGTACACGGCCAGATATAAGTTTTGCAGTAGGGATGTTGGGCCGTTACCAAAGTAATCCAGGATTGGATCATTGGAAAGCTGCAAAGAAAGTACTCAGGTACTTATAAGGAACAAAGGACTTCATGCTCATGTATAGAAAATCAAGTCAACTCGAAGTCATTGGATACTCAGATTCCGATTACGCCGGTTGTGTAGACTCGAGGAAATCTACATTTGGCTATGTGTTCCTCTTAGCTGGAGGAGCTGTATCATGGAAAAGTGAAAAGCAATCTACGATTGCCACTTCCACTATGGAAGCTGAATTTGTAGCTTTTTTTGAAGCTACAATTCAAGCATTGTGGCTGCGGAACTTTATTCAGGGTCTTAGCATGGTCAAAAGTATAGAAAGACCGCTGAAATTGTATTGTGATAACTCTGCAGCTGTATTCTTCTCAAAGAATGACAAGTACTCGAAAGGAGCAAAACATATGGACTTAAAGTACTTGGCAGTCAAAGAAGAAATACAAAAACAAAGGGTGTGCATTGAGCATATAAGTACAAGCTCAATGATAGTTGATCCATTGACAAAAGGATTGCCACCTAAAACCTTTAAAGAACATGTTGTAAAGATGGGTTTAGGTGACAAGTCTATGTGATTGTAAAAGCGTAGCTTGTAACTTATAACACTTTTGAATTCAATGAAAGAATGTTTTTGTATGCAAATTATTATTCATATTATGGCAATGTACAATTAATGATGGATTTGTAGTGTTCATCAATTACTGAATTAATGAATTGTATAGTTTGTGATACATAGAAAGAATCATGTTGACAGAATTCACATGTGTCTGCCATGATTCGATTATGCAATTCATTATGAAAAGATAACTTGATATAATTCACATTAAAGTACACTATATTAATTAATTGTAAATTCAAGTTATGTCAGCTGAAATTAGCTGACTCAGCTGAAAAGAAATAGCTGAAACATCAATTGATATTAATGTTTATAACATGGCCCAAGTGGGAGATTGTTAGATTATTTAATTATAATCTATGTAAATGTGGTCCATGTTAATTAATGTCACATTGACTTAATATTAAAGAGCTTAATGTGATGGTTGTTAAGCATTAAATACATTAAGTTAATTGGGTTTTAATTCCCTCACCTTAACCTTATTAAATGTATAAAGTATAGTTGAAGAGATGTGATTGAAAAGACATGATGAAAGGGTATGTATGGAAGGATGCCTTTTGTACGGGTGTCTCCTTCAATCACCTAGAGGGAAAAATTACAGATTCATTCTAACTAGAGCGAACCTTTCTCTCACGAAAATTCTCTCTACAATTACGGTACGCTATACTTCGTTTCGGATAATCGAAGAAACGCATTAAAGAAAAGGTTTTAAGGCGATAAACGGAACTCAACATCGTCATCAAAAGCGTTTTATATCATGGACCAAGGTTGGTATTTCGTTTAAACTCGAATGGTTAAATCAAACATCGTTATATGGGAATTAAAAGTATTGCAAGCATGTAAAGTAAATAAAACAATGGGATTAAAGTTGAAAAGTAGAAAGGAAATATGCTTACAGGATGATGAGGGAATGTCATCGTTTAGTATTGTGGGACGTCCCTCAACTTACGACGGACGTCCCTCAACTTTCTTCAGACGTCTCTCAACCCACAGCGGACTTCCCTCAATGTCTTGGATGATGAGGGAACATCGTCGTTTAGTATTATGGTGGACATCCCTCAACTTACGACGGATGTCCCTCAACTTTCCTCGGACATCCCTCAACCCACAACGGACATCCTTCAATGCCTTGGACAATGAGGGTGTGTCATCGTTTAGTATTATAAGACGTCCTTCAACTTTCGACAGACGTCCCTCAACCCACAACGAATGTCCCTTAGTTAACAATTTCTCTCATCTCTCTCCTTTCAGGTTATATGTTAACATTAAATTGATATAGCTTTCTATTTCTTCACTAAAATGACATAATTTTAAAGTCAATTCACAACTCATGACTTATTGTTTCAATTCACAACTCAAATGACAGTTTCATTGACATAATAGTATCTATTTATAGATGTTCCCAATACAATGCATTCATCCATTGCATTTATCAGCATCCATATAGAACTATTCAAAACTTCATTTACAATTAATTTTCAAACACATATGTACATGCAATGTTCTTGTTATCACTCTTCCATTACAACCAAATATCTACTTGTTTTCCATGTTTTTGGCAAAGCTCGAGATGCATGGAGATAGGTTGAGGTTGTTACTGCAAGTCTTTAGATATAATAATAGGCTCCGACAAATACTTCAATAAAACATCACTTTTTTTAGTCACTTTCTGATAAGTCTCCTTCAATGTAATAAAGTGTTTTAAAAGCATATTCTAGCAAAGGAGGCCACCCAATCGTGATCTTTTGAGTCGCATAATGAATGAAACTCATCATCTACAGATGTCGAGATTGAATGCATCTCTATAACAGCTTCGTGATCAAACATATGTGGCTCATCGATCTGGACTATCAAAATAAGCTCCACCTCTATTTCTGATACTTTTTCACTCGTGGATGTGTTCAGGAATTCAGGGTTGCCGCTTGCTCTTGCAAATGACATCTTTATCGCTTCTATAGATAGAGTTATGTAGGATCAAAATAACCTAAGAGGGGGTGAATTAGGTTTATAAAAATTTTTCAAAGTGATTAATATAGCCAAGTTAATTAAATTGGTTCAAGATATTAATCACAAATTTGATAACTAAACGATGCGATAGCCAAAAAACAGTATATGGATGCTAATGAATGCAATGGATGGATGCATTGTATTTGATTATATGTGAGAGTTGATACAACATTTGTCTACTATAGCATTCTCCCCTCTATTGATGTGAGGAGAATCTCTAGTAAAGCTGTAAGAAACTCACCACTCATCAAGTTGGAGAGCTCTCTTCTTGAAGGTAGTCATTAAACTCGGAAGTTGTGATTAAGTAGTCTTCTAGACCAACTTGCACTCATTCAGGTATATCTTCTTCATCTGTGCGTATGTTGTTTCAGCCAAATTTAGAGAATGTCCAGTACACATATTGAATCTGGGGCTATCCAAAACACACGCAAAGACTCATCCATTTGAGTGAGATATTGCGTTGCCAACTTAAATTTTAAAATCCATGAGACAATTTGACAACAAATTTTGCAACTCTTCAATGATTTGGGTATAACTTCGTCGTCCCTTCAAATTGGTTAGTGAATTTTAAGGTTTTGTTTGACATTCAAATCTTGGTTGCGTGTCCAAATTTTGTATCCAAATTCGTTCGTTTGCCCTTTTTTATTCATCTCGAAATCAGCTTTCAAAACTATTTTCTTACCCTATCCAATTCCACGACACATCTCTTATGCAGCCATAACTTTCTTCCGATAACGAGTTAGTCGGAGAATTTGTTTGTCCCACATTCCTTGCTACTGTCCAAATGTCATGACCAAATTCATTAGTTTAAATTATTTTTATTGAAATCAGAATTCCTTTCAGAAAATCTGTGTAGTAGTCTTCATTCTTTAGTGTACACTTATCCCAAAAAGTGATTTGTTTTCCCATCAGTTGAAATGCATCATTTGTATCATTCCTCATCTGCACAAAAATACAATTCCTACAGGCGCAATTACAGAAACTTTTTCAGCAATGAGAGATAAAACTAGAGAGCTATGTTTCTTAAGGAGCTTCATTATCCCCATGATTCATTTTTTGGGTTAAAGGACAAAGGGATCTCTCTTCTTTCTAATGAAACCTTGATCACCACTTTGTTTCAATAAACAAACACTCTTGCGTGTGTGTGTGTGTGTGAGAGAGAGAGAGAGAGAAATCATTTAGAGGGAATGCATTTTCCAACCTGACAGTATTAAGTCTATCATCAAATAAACACTATTTTTGTCATCAAACAAATAAAAAGCTACCAAGAGGACAGAAAACTAAGAACGAACCTGATCTTACAAAATTCACAATTACCAGCCACCTATCAAACATGGGAGAGCATCTTACGGCACCATCAAGTTCGAGCTCTCTTGTTGCTGCAAGAAGGACATTTGTACTGCTTAATGTGCTCTGCCTTTGCTGGGGTGATTTTGACACACTTCCCATGGAACCACACCTCACAGATGTCACAGCAAATCCAGAATTGATCTGATGCATAGTTCTCCCCACAAGCACCGCAAAGTGTGTCTCCAAGCTCTTCATTGTCTTCCTCTTCCAACCCCTCTTCATCCTCGTCATTCATTTGCATTGGCTTTTCATGAGATTCAGAACCCTGCTATTTATGCCAGCGAACCAAAAAAGTAAAATAGTGAGGCCAGTTAACACATACATGAGCAAAATTAAATTAAACGTTGATTTTCAATTTAAATTATTACTATTTACTAGCTCATCCCGATTCATGACAGCTAATATGGCTACTTTCTGACAGGAGGAAGAAATAAAATCTGGTGCTCAAGAATCATGATTGAGAATAAATGCATAGCTCATGATTGAATTATAAAGCTAGAGAGGAGATCTTTTCAAACCTTTGCAGTAGTTTTGGATTTGTTACTGCTGAGATTCGAAACTGATGATTTATCTTTTGCTTGTTTTTTGGCTGTACCTGTCACGACCTCGAATATTGTCGGAAACTCGTTGATCATATTAAAAAGGCGTTTCCTACACAACAAACAAGAACACGATAATCAAAGCTATCATAACTTTGAAGTGAAACTCCCTACTCTCCAGGATATGATTAACAAACATAGGTGCAACCTAAAATAAAGGAAGACACCATTTGGTGCCAAGAGTCAAATACAAAAGAGAAAGACTTCATAGTTCAGGAAAGAGAATGCTTATGTTGTTCCAATCCTCGCATTTTCAGCTCTAATACAGTAGGAAGAAAAATTCATGGCATAGAATCAATACTTTTGGCAATAGTTGATAAATATCATGAGACATTTCATGGTATAACACTAAGTTTAAACTCCAAAACAACTAGAAGGAAAAAATTGTCTAGTTTGACATCCATCGAATTCAGGATAACGAACCTATCATTTTTGTCAAATCCGAACCTAGCTCCAAAATAAAAGGCAACAGCATTTAACCAGATATCACTGTGAACAGCAACTAGGGATAACCAATCTTTTTCTTCCATCCCATCTCTGGCAAAATTAATTCCTAATGCTGGTTCTGGAAGCTCTGGAGGGACCTCTTCGGCAGGTAAATTGACTTCCCATTGCCCACCAGGATATCCATAAAGACACAGATTTTCTTTTTCTGCAATATAAAGCTTCAGTAAAAATCACTTTATTCATTATCAGAATAAACATCAACCAGTATCAAGACAAAACAAAGAGTAAATTCAGATTGACCAACGCATGATGTATAAGGACTGAGGAATCTCTAGTAGGGAGAAAAGGTGAAAAGGGTGAAAATACGACACCCGATAACTCTTGACCATATCCAGAAAGCATATGATATTGATGAGTTATATCTCAAAATCACAAAAAGTACGTGACTGATGAAAATCACGATAAAAAATTATTAAACCTAATACATGGAGATCAGATATATAAAACTACGAAGAATCTCCCTCAGCAATCTGTGCGTAGATTGCATACTATGTCCTTCTCGGACACCCTATATTACAAAAATCACACTTGTTACATCTCCATGGTAACAGCTGAAGCTTAAAAGGCAAAAATAAATACTAACTGAAATATAACACGAGCAAATGGTGAATATTTGTAAAGTCATTCACACAACCCCACTACAAATTGGCTAAACTTCCAATTTTGTACATATGCATCGTGGCGTTCCAAAATACCAAACAATACCAAATATCTAATGACAAGTAACAACCAACATAAGAAGTGGACATGTGGAGACAGACACGAAAATTAACAGATTAAGTAAGAAAGGGAGATATATATAATCTCCGTCCAATGCTCCTAAAAACTAAATAAAAATTTAGAAATTAAAGAGTGACTACCTCCTCCATACACATTTTACTCGCATCAAACAGATGCAATTCTTAATCATACAGGCAAAAATTCAAATAAAAAAATTAAAGAATCAAGAGCAATTTTACGTTCGAAAGTTTTTAGGCACATGAACCAAGTATCGTGAAAGAAATGGGAAGCATAAAGCAAAAAAAAAATACACGGCATCATGCGAGGTACAATATACACTACCCACTCCCATTGTACAAAAGACAGAGAAAAGAGATAAATTCTAAGCATTTTCTTATCCAAAATTTTCAAAAGAGAAAAAGAAAACTAAAGAGTTGAAGAGGTAAAAAAAAAAATCTAACCGGGGTCGCACTGGTGGTAGAAACTTTCGACATCTGCAACAACGGAAGGTAAAATCCAGAGTCACCATTTGAAACAGAGGAGAAGAAGATAATGAAAACGAAATAGGAGAGCGAAATCAAAATGGTGGGATCCTCGTACCAGTAGTGAGGGCTTTAAGCATGCCAGCTCTACGACCCTTGAAATCCGTAAACACCTCCTCGACCGTACGCGGATTATACGGAACAGCCCCGTCCATATTCTGCAAAGTTACCTTCTAACCAGAGAGAGAAGCTTGGCGAGCAAGATAGAAGGACCGAGAGAGAGTGTGAGGAGGGAAAACGGAAGATTATGACGTCGCAGAGAGAGAGATGGAGAGAGGGAGAGAGAGATTGAGGGAGGGAAAGAAGAGGGAAGCAAAGCGGACTTGAATCGGACGAAATCCCTTTTATTAAATCCATTTTATTTAAAAGGAAAGAATCCGAAAGCTCAACTCCTCATAATGTCTCTGGGATCGACTACGTCGTTTTCTCGTTAATAAATTATTCGGTTCCGTTCAGTTTAATTTTAAAAATTCAATAATTTATTTATTTTTTATCTTTTAATTTCAAAATTAATATGCATAGTCCAATTTTTTAAGTTATTAATTTTAAATATATAATTTAAATTATCAAATTTAACCAGATTTTGAATTAAATATAATTTGAGAACCTAATAATCAAATTTATCATAATTATAGAATACACGTAAGAGAAAAAAAAGTCACGCTTAACTTACATAATAAATTTAACTGTTTTTAGGGGTGGCCAAACCGATTCTCGGTTCTAATTTCGCACCTCTTGAAACCAACCATTCGATTTTCGTTTATAAGAGTGAGGAACCATAACTGGAACTGCAAGGGACCAGACCCAAGTCTCGGTTTCGGTTTGGTTTCGGTTCCAAACCACGATTTCCAATCATGAATGAATATTTATCAACATGACTAGAAGTCTTCAAAACAATCTCTGGAGTGACACAAGTTCTGGTTTGATAGCACAAATTGGTTCTCGATTATGGTTCCGGATCTCTTGAAATCGATCATTCCATTCTCTATTCTAAGAGTGAGGAACCAGAATTAAAACCGAAACCGCAAGAAAATTTAGGAACCAAGAACCGAAACCGAAACCGAACCAGAACCAAATCTCGATTCTAGGTCAGTTCTTGGTTCTTGCCCACCCCTAACTGTTCTTACAACGACATAAACTATGATTCTGATAAAATAATGTTTAAAATCTAATTTATTCAAAAAAAATTCTAATTTCTATTTTTATTTTTACTTTATAATATGTCGATGTTAAATAGTGTAATTAATATATATTTTTTAATTATTTATAATTTAATTAATAAAGAAAAATATAAGATTAAAAGACAAATTTGTAAAATTTTAAATGGGTCAATAGCGAGTGATCAACAAGTGGATAGGATGTAATTGGTTCAATTAAACCGGGTTCATGAATTCACAGTGAGATTTTTACCTTCTTCTCCAATGCGGATTGTTTCGGCTTAGTGCTGACAGTGAGTTCATAGAAGTGAAATGAGATCAGAGTTGTCGTCTCTTGTCACCTCCAAGATTCCGAATTTCCCCACCTCTCCTCTTCCTCTTCCTCCTTCCCTTTACTTGAAACCCTTTTCTTATCAACCCTCTCGGCCCGTCTCAATTGCACCCACCATTACTACAAAACACAATAGTATCAACACCAAATTTCGCTCTCCACAGCCTAATTTCTCTTCTGCCATGGCTTCCTCTTACCACCATGAGCGAGCGAGGGCCCCTCAGGCTCTTCCGTTGCCAACTCCTCCCGTTACCAAAGTAAGATCCTTCCTACGTGCTTCTTCCTTTTGTGTTTCGTTTTTTTCCTGGGTTATTTCGTGTTTTTGGGGGGCTTTTCTCGTGTAGTTTAAGATTGGACTCTGCCAATTGTCGGTCACCGCTGATAAGCAACGGAACATTGCCCATGCACGGAAGGCCATTGAGGAGGCCGCGGAAAAGGGGGCATTGCTTGTTGTTCTTCCTGTGAGTTTTTAAAAGCCAAATTTCGCATTTTATATGTTCTTGAGCTTCAGTTACATTCTCTAAATTGTTCCTATGTATGGAGCATTCATTTTTAGATTGAATTTATAGATATAACTCAATCTATACGTATCATCTAGCTGTGGCACGTTATATTTTGTGGATAGAACTGGTAAACACTATTAACTTCACACAGGATTGTTTTTTTCATCTTGTGTGATTGAAATAGAAATTTCAATGCGGTTTGGAAATTCCCCAACGTCAACAAGACTAAAGTTCCAATCGATCTTCCAATATAATATAAAGGTTGAGAAGCAAGAATAACACTGATAATAATTTTCAAGCATAACTGTTCTCCTTAAACTAGAGAGATCTATCAGTGATCTTGCTAAACTAACTAGTTACACAATTTGGGTGGGTGAGGCTATTCAAAATTAGAATTGGTAAAATTGTATGGCGCATTGACAAGAAAAACTTTCTTAAATATTAGCTCGAATAGAGTAGAATCTATTGCCTGATCTTTGATAATGATGGAGAAAACTCTAATATTTTATTATTCTCTCTCCTCTAGCCTCACACCTTATTTTCTTCTCTCCCTCTCTCTCTGTTCATAGTTGCTCTCTTATGGCTTATGACCCCTGAGCCTTCTTCTCACTTCTATTTTATCTGATTTTTTGTAACATTTAAGTTAGACAACATCTAACTTGTTACTGCCAATTACTTCAAATACTGTACTCATTGTTCAGTTTTATGCTGTATGGTTTGCCTATCTTGCCTAGTTAAGCCTGATTATTTGTAGGTGCTTCTATGTCAATCTGTTTTCATCTAATCAATTTAACACAATTAAAAATGGTTCCATGTATATTTTTACTTCATCGTAGGAAATATGGAATGGTCCTTATTCAAATGAAAGCTTCCCCGTTTATGCCGAGGATATTGATGTGGGTGGTGATGCCTCTCCTTCAACAGCTATGCTATCTGAAGTTTCTCGTCGTTTAAAGATCACAATTGTAGGTGGCTCCATAGCTGAGCGTTCTGGAGATCGTCTGTATAATACCTGTTGCATTTTCGGTGCAGATGGAAAGCTGTTAAATAAACACAGAAAGGTTTTATTCTCATCTTTCCAGCCATGTATTCTTGTTTTGTGAATTTGTATATTATGCAGGCTCTAAAATTTACAACCTGTTATCCATCGAGGAGAATGGTAAGTGAATGTCCTCAGCCTATCAGTTAGATTTGTGCATATACATTCAAAATGAACATTTTGGCAAACAGCTAAGTCTCCTATCAAGCTAATTTTTTGAGATTAAACATTGATAGTTTACCAGTTTGATCTCATTATTTTAATGTTCTTCCAGTAATGTTCATTTGCTTGCGCGTTTTGTTCTGACACGTAGACCAGATAATCCAACAAGTTAATTTTATTTATTGTTAAAGTTTGTATGACCAAATTTCCAACTGGGCTATGCCGGGCCCATATTAACTATTGAGTTTTCTCGTTATTCTATTTATTGTTGTTGAAGTCACAAAATTCAGTTGGATCTTAATTTTTGATAGTGGATTATCAGCCTCTGCCCGTGGTTTTTTCTCGTTTTTCACATAAATTTCAATGTCTTGTTTCATATTTTTATTTGTTGTTGTTGTTCGATTTCTAACACTGATAGAGATTTGTTTTTTCGTCCCATGATTTTGGATATGCAATCTTGTTGCTCATCAAAACGAACTAGTTTGACCTGTTCTGGTTTTTGCAACAGCTACATCTTTTTGACATTGATATCCCTGGCAAGATAACATTTATTGAATCAAAGACTCTTACAGCTGGGCAGACTCCTACTGTTGTAGACACAGGTTTACTTATTCTTGACATTATATCAAATTCTCGTGTTTTTTTTGGTTGTTATACGACATGATATCGTGAAATAGTGATTTCTTTTCTTCCTGAATGTGAATACTTCTTACAGAGGTGGGCCGTATTGGCATTGGAATCTGTTACGACATTCGTTTTCAGGAACTAGCAATGATATATGCTGCAAGAGGTTAGTTTCTATTTAAGTTTTTGAACTGGATAGTCCCCAATGTGGATATTTCATGTTACTGCTAAATAATCTTTGCTGGCATACTGGCTTTAATCAGCAACCAGAAAGTTTCGTATTCTCGAGCTCTCGTTGCTATAATAGCGTAACCACAATGTTTTCTTAAGTCTCGGGACTCTTCCTCTCCGTCTTGATAATAAGCTAAATATTAAAAAAAATAAATAAAGGGTAAAGTACAGAATAAATTCTGAACTTTGATTCAACTTAAACTCTCAACTTTATTTTTAAACAATCTTGAATTTTGGGATTCGTCCAAGTTAAACCCTGAATTTTTTTTGAGCAACTTGAAGTTCGAACTTTGAACTGTGAACAAATTAGATCATACTCGGTTTGGCTCCGATTATAACCAAATGAAATTGATATTATATTATTTATATATATGTATATATATGTATATGTATATTTAATTGTAAAAATTACAAAAAAACCAAAAAAATCGACAAAACAAGCCTAAATCAACTAAAATCGACCCAAAACTTAGTTCAAAACAACTTAAACCTAGTCCAAATTGAAAAAATCTAAATCGAAATCATATCAGAATCAAACTAAACAAAACCAAAAAAATCAGTTCGAACTTTATTTTGTTATAAGGTGCAAAGTTCAATATTAAATTTGTTCCAAAAAAATTCAAAGTTTAAGTTGAACGAATTGCAAAAATTCGAGGTTCATTTTGTTCAAAAAAAATTTATGGTTTAAATTGAACGAACCCACAAAACCTAAGGTTTAATTTGTTCTTTACCGAAAAATAAAATATAAAAGGCTTATATGATTCTTCTGTTAGTGGTTATGACTCGGGAAGCCTGGATTTTTCAGATTACTAAAGTGACAAATTTATTATAATTTTGCCTCTTGATGGCATTGGGACCTTGTTGTCATAAAGCTCTCAAATCCATTTCATGACAAAGATTAATGCATAAGCTCGACGTAATGATCGTTCAGAATGTTTTTTTTCCTTAAATCAAATTATTTTGAAGAGCCTATCGAGGAAACTTGTGTGATCAATTTGCTGAATCCTCAGGTGCACATTTGATATGTTATCCCGGGGCATTCAACATGACTACCGGACCGTTGCACTGGGAGTTGCTACAGCGGTCAAGGTATGAAATTCCTTCTCTAGTTTTTCCATTTCAAAATCAATTTTCATGTCGAAATTTACGGGTATTGATTGCAATTTCTCTTAACCTCCCCATTGCAACTTACATTGAGTCCATCTCTACTTGACGAGGAAATAATTTCGTTTACGGCCGCCGAAATATCTAATGCAGAGTCAATTTTAACTTCTACTGACATTTTTCCATGCTGTCTTTTGCAGGGCCGTAGATAATCAGGTAATTACTTTTTATCTGCTCAATTGATATTTTACTTTACTTTGCCCAACTTAATTTACCATCATTTGTTATTAGTTTTAAGGTTTTGAGAAAATGAGAGATGCTTGGGAAGCATGTTCACTTTGAAGTCATTTAAGCTGTGATTTGGTCCACAATGTGATTAGTTTAGCAATAACACTTAGGATATCTGTTGAATAACCTTGCTTTTACATTTGAGGGATTGTCTCATTCTGTGTTTCTTTGGGTGATCGTAGTTGTTTGTGGCCACTTGTTCACCTGCTCGGAATGCCGGAGCTGGCTATGTGGCGTGGGGCCACTCAACCCTTGTTGGACCAGTAAGAACATTATTCCCTATGATTTTCCTTTCGATTATCGTTCATATATAGGAATCAAAATTTTGCTACTCGTAGGAGACGAATAATAAGCTTTCCCTCAATACATCTCCGTTCGATGATAGAACACAATTACAAAATCAAGCGCTAAATACTCGTTGGAGAAACACAATGAAATTGAAGCTTTAACTTCTATAAATTTTTTGCTGTTTGTTTTATAGCGCTTTTAAGTTCTTTAGCCTGAAAATTTTGGGTCAATCCAAATAAAACAATACAGTTTGGGGAAGTGCTGGCAACGACAGAACACGACGAGGCAATAATTATTGCCGAGATTGATTATTCGCTCATCGAGCTTAGAAGGTAAAATGCTCTCCATTCTTGTCTGTATCGATCCGACTTTCTTCTGCCCCATTTTTTTTTTCTCTAATCATCGTTGGTATGCATGGATTATTCAGGACAAACCTACCATTACAGAAACAGAGAAGGGGTGATCTTTACCAGCTGGTAGATGTAAAAAGGGTGTAGCCTAAAATGATTGGGGTGATGAAGCATTAATGGGACACCGTCTTTGACTAGGGCTTTTTATTTTTGCAAATTCGAAGTATCTGGTCTAATAAGAAAAACATCATTGGAAGACAAGTGAGTTTTCATGAAAATGACCCTGCTTTCTTGTTTCTTCTTTCGTCTCGTTGAAGTAAAAGCCCATACTCTGAGTAGGGTTCTTCCTGAAATCACTTAAATTTGATTGGAAAATGGGAGTTCACATGAAACACCAATGTTGCAGAAACCCAGAGGAAGGGGAGGGGAGTGGAGTGAGGAAGAAGACGACACCCACAAAGCAACTCTTCATTTTCAAAGAAGTCGCTGTTGATTCATAGTTAAAGCTTTGAAAATAATACTCTTCATCATTAATTATTTTGTATGAGTTACAATCATTGACAGAAAACCCATAATCATCCCGTGCCGTAGTCGGCATCCATGGAAGTAGGTCAAAACGAGGTTCGTCATCAATGTCTCCGTTTTGTCTCTCAATGGTCACCGGAGCTTCATTTATGCCCATTCTTATCTCTTGTTGACTAATTATAGGAGAACTCTTTAATGCTACGCTCCCATCTTACCTATTGACGCTAATGGTGTTCTCTGAACTGGGACGGATAGAAAAAAATGGAAGATATGCGAAAGAAAGGGGAAGAAGCATGGGAGGGAGGAGGGGGGAGGGTGTCCACAATTGAGAAAGATAGGCCATCCGGGCATGGGACCTGCCTAGCCCACGGGGGCAGTGGGTGCCTTCGTCTTTGACGCTGAAACAACAGAACAGTGGTCGTTCTTCTGTTGGGTGGCAAAACCCTACTTTTTTTTAAGACTTCCATGAATGCTCAAACACTAACCCTAGCTTTAAACAGACCAAATGGGCACTCTTTGGAACCATCAAAACAGACCATTGCTGCTCCCTTCTCTCATCTGTTGCTTTCTCTATCTCCAACTCAGCCTGCACGTCTTTTTCCATGTTTTTGGATTCATGAACATGATTTCCTGCGATGATCTTCGACTTCGATTTAACCCTAAACAAACCAACTTGAGCTCTCCACCCATGGAGACATCATTTATGTCATGTATGACACAAGCATGAGTTTGTTGCTTACTTGATTTTACACCACTCCCCCTTCCTCGTCTTGTTATTTTCACTACCTGTTAACCATGGATTTCCCAACACACAACTAAGCCTTCTCTCTTGCTTCTTTAAAGCATCTCTTGTCGTTATATTCGTAGCAGCTCTATCGACTTCCTCGGTAATATTTTACATTTCTCGAGTCATGTTTCTCCTTCTTCGCACCATGTGTAGCCTCAATCCCATAAGAACGGTAGATTTGGAGGAATTCATGAAAGGAAATTCACAGTCCGTCGACGGCTAGAAGAAAAAGTTTGACCGGCTGTCTTGTAATGACAAGAATATTACGTGTGCCAAAAGAATTTACAAAATCTTACATCGTTTGAAAATCAGAAAGATCAATACATAAGTAGAGTTATTCTATCAGTATTTTTATATGAAATATTAAAATAAAATAGTGTAAGATTCGATTTAACGCTGACAATATTATACTTAAGTGCAACAAAGCTTTAAAAAGATGATCTCTTTGGATTTTATTAAATAGTTTTAATTTTCGGGTTACTAATTTTTTTAGTTGGGTAGTAGAATCACGTTAAGCTAAGTCCAACTGGAAAGAGACATAGGGGGTCATTAAATGCCAACGACTTCCCACGTGTGCCAATATTGAGTTGGTTGGCTGGCTTTGGCTGATATTAAAATCGACCAAATCTGTAATGTCATCTCAATCCTACGTGGCGTCACTTTGTCCTCCATCCTAACATATAAGTTACTTTTCTTTAACATCAAATGTGGATGATTATATAATGGCAAATTAACAAAATTAAAACATTGAACTATATAGAAAAAGAATTATGCAAAACTTGCAATTACGTTTTTCGTCAATATAGACGATTTTCAATACTAAACGATGTTATCTCTCAATAGCAATGGATGTCCTTTGGAATTTACAGATATTCTTCAATGCTAAACGACTTTGTAAATGGAGGGATGTTTGTTGTTAGTTGAGGGATGTTCGTTGTAAGTGGATAGACGTTCGTCTTAAGTCGAGGGACATCTGTAGTAAGTGGAGTGAGTTCATCTTCGTTGAAGAACATCTGTCCCTCGAACCAACGAGCATGACCCTTCATTTCTTAGTGTCTCTCCTCCCATTCTGGGGTCCATCATCTTGGAAGGACGTCTGTCTCTTCCTACAGAGGCCAACAAGGATATCCCTTACCCTTACAATAGCCCTAATGACACCCTCCTAGTGGATCAGCCTTCGACATCCTTCGCTGTTGAAGGACGTCCGTTGTTGATTCTTAGACGTCCCAATTTAACAATCCTTGAGGTTAACGTGAATGCAACATTTGTCTTTATATTTTTTGGCAAAAACATAAATACAAGATTTACATCATTTTTTTCTAATATTTCAAAATTTTAGTTATCCCTAAAACATTTTTAAAGTTTGGCGCAGCTTTCGTTTGAGTAATTTTTCAATATAATATAATATCTTTATTTAAGACATTTTAAAGCATATAATTTAATTAAAATAAGTTAATCTAATATATTTTTATATAAAATATTATGGGTGATCAACGGTTGCGAACTTCCCTAGGCATCATCACCCAGTCTCCTAACCCTTTGATCAACGGCGCCCAATCCTATATTTCAAATGAGGTGCCACGTCAATAATGAGGTGGGTCCCATTAGTAGATGGATCTGCATGCTGGTGACCTTTATAAAGTCTCTGCACCCTTCCCCTGTTTCTCTCAACCCGTCCCCAACCCTTCCCTTCCCCTACCGAGGCGTGCCACTTTGCTCTCTCTCTCTCGCGAGTCATTCTCTCTCTACAGTGTCTCTCTCTCTAGATTGTCTTCCAGTCTCGGCCGAAAACAGGGAAAGTTTAGAGAGAGAAAGAGCAAAATGATGGCCGTTTTCTCTGCACTTGTTTCATGTCACTCTTGTCTTCTTCTTCTTCACTCGCAGCTTTTGACTCTTTCTTAGCAGACAAACAAACAAGCAACACCATAGGATCTTCACTTCTTTCCATTTTTATAACACTCTTCAATTCTCCATCGTTGTCGATTTCTTGTCTTTCTCTACGTTAGCTGTTTCTTTCGACAAATTCAAACATGAATAATTGGGAGAAAACGAGGAGAGAAAACGATGGCTGTGAACATGTCTGTAATAACCCTTCTTTTTCTTCATCTCTTCTCGACCAGATTTATCGCTCTATCGACTGCGGCGAAAAGCGGAACGACGAGCTGAAAATTTTCCGAGAAAGAATGGCGGAAAAACAGAGCAGAGGCAGAGGAAAGATTCGCAGAGAAACGGAAGAGGAGGTGAATCTTCGCCGAGCTTGCTTGATCCACAAATGGATGGATAAGACGGTTAGAAGGAATGACTGTGATCAAGATGTTCTGTTTTGGAGTTCAACTTCATCTGATTCCAGTTCAGGAGGATTCTCTTGGTCAGATTCTGAGTCCATTTTTGCTTCGAAATCAACGCCGTTGTCATGCTTCACTCCGGCGAGGCCGAAGCCAATTCGAACGTCCACCTCATACCGGCCGGGAAGTTCAGAGAAGAAGCTGAGAGATTGGGAAGTGTTCGATGATTATCAATACAGTTCTGCAACAGAGCAAACCCCAAAGCGGGGAGAAGGAATTATCAAGACTAAATCAAAAGCATTAAAAATCTACAGCAACCTAAAGAAGGTGAAGCAGCCGATTTCACCCGGAGGTCAGCTATCACGCTTTCTCAATTCTCTCTTCACTTCTGGAAACGCAAAGAAGACTAGAAACCCATCAATGGCAGAGAAGGCAAGCGAAGCGTCAGCATGTTCATCGGCGTCCTCGTTTTCTCGTTCTTGTTTAAGCAAAAACTCTCCCTTATCAAGAGAGAAATTGCGGAATGGCGTTCAAAGGACTGTTCGTTTTTCCCCTGTAAGTGTCATAGTAGATGAAGATTGCAGACCTTGCGGCCATAAATGCTTGTTTGAAGACGACGATTCAACTCTAATGCCAGTTACACTACCAACTGAGTGGAGAATCGCCTCCTCGTCGACCAGAAAGAACAACGACGAGCCAATAGAGCAGAAGAAGAAGGAATCTCAACAAATCCAGAAGCAAAACGATTCAGTTTTCAGAGAATTTTCTCTTAACGACGACGAAGACGACGACGAGGACGCAGCAAGCTATTCGAGTTCAGATCTTTTCGAGCTCGACCACCTTTCGGTAATTGGCGGCGAAAGATTCTACGAAGATCTTCCAGTCTACGAAACTACTCGTATCAACACTAATCGCGCCATTGCTAATGGCTTCTTAATCTAGTCTTCATGTGGCTAAATTTTCAAAATTTCTCAAATCTTGTTGAGATGGAATGGCTAGGATTGAATGTGATCCGAAGTTTCATCTTCCTGTATCAGTCTAAGTTGGTCAAATATGGAAGTTCGATGAGGATGTCTGGAACCGTGATCCTCTTCCTCCATATATGAACACGACCCAGTGGGAATCAACAAATGCTCCAAAATTTGAAAGAAGGATAAAGGGAAAAGAGAGTAAAAATAAAAAAAGTAAAAAGGGTATTTAATTTTCTCAAAAGAAAGAGACAGTGATAGGTGTTGTCATGTGATCGTGAAGGTAGATCGTCGTGGTCGTGGTTGCGGTCGTCCGGTTGGCATTGGCGTCGGTGTCGACATCGACTGGCATCCGTGCGAGTAGAGAAAGTGAAGGGCTTTGTTCTCTCGAGTGGTCCGCCCTCTTGTTCGACTCATAAAACATAAAACATAAGTTGTTCAACTCTCAACTCGGATGAAAAATGTAGTGAAATGCGATACTTGGTGTGAATAATAGAATCTCATTAACCATCGAATTTTCAAACGTAAGTTGCGCTTCAAGTCTTCTAGTGAAGAGCACGTCTGTCTGGACGTCACCTTTCGCAACCCCCGCACTAAAAAAAAATTGAATTCAATCTTTTAACGGATATAGATTCAGGCTATTTCTTTAGGGGCATGTTGGCCTTTGGTTGGACGAGAGGATAATGTTGGCCTCTCGTGCGAGCGATCGCGCAATTGGTTTGAAGTTGACTCCTCGACATCGCGCAAGTAGATCTACATTAACAACTTTTATCACAATTTATTATAACCGAGACTAGCATTAGTTAAAGTACTTTATTAAGATATTAACTGTTTTTAGGCGAGTAATAAAGACTCAAATTTGTTAAAACATTAATTAAACTGGATTAGCAGATTGGGGATTTGGTTTTAGAGCAAGAAAAGGCGACCCACCTAAGAGAATCTCTCTCTAGTTACTAATTACAACTTCATTTCCTGTATTAATCAATGAATTTAGACACAAAACCAAATTTTGCAGTAGCTAAACCCTTAATTTTGCTGGATCATATATAATTAAGGGAAAATGACAAATCAACCATAGTACTTTACTCTTAATGACAAACCAACTATTGTACTTTTTTACTAATAAATTAATTTACTGAACTATGAGAAATCGTCGCCTCAAACATCATTGTTAACTTTCTAAAAATCGCAATGGAAAAGAACAAATACTCATGGAAAAAACGAAAATAACTCGTGATTTTAGAAAAGAATTTGAGTGGAAAAGAGTTAATATCTATGGAAAATTGATTTAGAAAATTTTGGATTTTGTCAAAAAATGAATTTAGAAGATTTCAGATTTTATAATTTAGAAGCTTTTGCAAAATAATGTTAATATTTTAGTTTTCGGATGATTTAAAATTGTTTTACTGTCCATGAGAGAATGTTTGTGTTGTCTATGTTTTCTACGAAAAAGACAATAAATAGTATTTTTATTTGCATATTAACAATTTAACCCTTGAACTATGACAATCCTCTATATATTAACAATTTAACCCCTACACTATGAAAATTTGCTGCGAATTAACAATTTAACCCATAAACTATGACAACGATCATCTATGGATTGATCATCAATGGATTAACAATTTAACCCCTGAACTATGGTAATCTTATGTAGATTAACAAATTAACCCATGAACTATGGCAATCTTATGCTGATTGACAAATTAACTTTTAAACTATGATAATTCGCAGTGGATTAACAATTTAACCCCTAAACTATGAAAATCCGCTACGAATTAACAATTTAACCTCTAAACTATGACAACGATCCTCTACGGATCGACGACTATCCGTAGTGGATCGACGACTATCCGCAGCGGATCGAGGACGATCCTCTGTGGATTAACAATTTAACCCCTGAATTATGGCGATTCTCTGCGGATTAACACATTAATTCATGAACTATGATGATCCACGGCGGAACGACAACACAGAAAACATAACTGCTGTGTTTACTCTTTCAATTTTTCATAGTTTAGTAGTTAATTTGTTAGCAAAAAAAGTACAATGGTTGGTTTGTCATTAACAGTAAAGTACGATAGTTGATTTGTCATTTTTCCTATAATTAAATAAAAGAAATTGCTAACCTATGCTTACAGACAAACTGTAATATTTGGCCCAATGGACAAGTCCAATTAAAAAAAAATTTATTAATTTAATTTAATTAAATACAAGAGGAGACGTTTTTTGAAAACGCCTCCCCAACCTTCATTTCCCTTGCGAGATATCAGGATCTCCCTCCCCATTTCTCTCCTACTTCATCAAAATCAGAAGCACTCCTCTCATTCTCACTCCCTCTCACTTGATGCAAGGAAATCATCTCTGCATATGGTTCTGCATCGGCTGAATTCAAGTTCTCCATCAACAGATTTTAAGTTGTATTCGCCCATTGTGGTAGGTAAGTTTTTCCTCTCTATAATTTTGGATTTTTCGACTGAGAGATTTAGCTTTTGATTCAAGTTTTCTCTTGGTGAATGACCTCACCGAGTCTCTCATTCTTCCGACCTCTTCTTCCATCAACTTTCTCTGTTGCACTCAAATTTCATAATATAAATTGGTATTGGGAAATCCTTGCAGTAAGCCCTTGTTTCTCAACCCTGTGTTTTTCAATTTCTCGATGAATATTCTGAAATTGGATTGGAATTTTGAAAGGAATCGACATTGGATTGAGGATAGATTTGTTATATTGGCCGAAGTTTTCTGGACTGGGTAACGGGTAATCTGTGAGGTATAAAAGTTCAATTTTTGTTGCTAAGAATGCTTTGATAATTGTTAATCTGGATTGGTTTTCGGTTGATTTAGTAATTGGATCTCTGGAATGGATTTTGATTCTTGGTTTTGGGTTTTCGGTGGTCGATTATTTTAAATGGATTACAGTGGTTGAGTTCCACATAACTCGTCCACGACGGAGCATCTCAATGCAGCTCAGCTGAGGTTGAGCTGCGGTGCGAGACGCCTCTACTTTGGTTGAACACACCACCGCCTGAGGCTGGGAAGAATTTGTCTTCGATGGCCAGAGTTGAGCTGTCTGGGACGCAAGTTGTGATCGGTCACTGCAAAGAGTAGCAACGCCTGTGAGGAATTTCTCTGAGTTCAGGTAGTGTCCTGGACCCAATGGGCTACTTGGACTAGTTTGGGCCTCCCTATTTCAAGTTCCATAATGACTAATTGGATTGGGCCTATTCCATAGTTGTTTTAGAGTTATTTGGGTTATAACTTTGGGTAATCTTATCTAATAAAGTTTTGAATTAATTTTAAATGATAATTAGGTATTTTAAGGTATAAAAATTTGTATTAAATTAATACCTTATTTTGGATAGGTACCCAACCAAATTGAAAATTTGTGAGCCATTGGATTGAGCTATTTGGATTATTGACTTTGCGTAAACCGCTTAGAGGTAGGGGTTTAATTTATGCACTGCATTGCATAATTTTTTTAAAATAAATATTTTGAGACTTGTCTCATATTAAAACGACGTGTCTATTCTTATGACCGTCGAATTTTTATATTATGTTATATTTTCACTGTTCACGTTTCATTGAATCATGCCTATAAATATTTGTTGATCAACTTGGTCGTGCGTATCAAGTTTGATCTACCCGAGTTGGGATCTATTTTGTTTTCACACATTCTACCGTGCAGAATATATTTGTTCTTTATTGAATTGAATAATAGGAGATGTTTCAAATGTCCTTGGGTTCGTATCCCTAAAGTGCAATTAGGTAATAGGACAGCTGTATGTGCCGTATCCTTGGATTGCGAATCCCTAAACCTGATCAGGGTATTATTTGGCTTTTGCGATCTCCGAGCATCGCCTTTATTCTATTATTTGTCTATGGCATGGTGTGCTCGGAGTTCGTGAGTAGCTCCATTTTCACTGTAATTTTTAATTTGTACAACAAGTACTTATTTTCATTATGTACCACATATTAGTGGGTGGTTTCACACTCATGCCCTTTTGTACATCTTTTTCTGAAAGTAATTTATAAACCGTGGGTTTCAAATTCTTGCACGCTTAAATATATTTTTAATTAAATTCTACTTTAAAAATATAATCTCTATTGAGTTTAGTCAACTCACCCCAATGCCACCTTTCAGGATTTAATCAATCGGATTTTCAAATATCGAATCAGGATTTGACCAGCCGAGTTTATTTAATTCTCGTAATTTTAAAAATACTCTTTGAGAGATATTTTGTGAGGTATTCATTTTATTGGATGACTGTAATCCTATTTTTAATTTCAACATAGTTATTTTTTTTGGATTATATTACTTGCTATGAGATATCACTTGTTGGATCTATTATGCCTTTATTCATTGAGCCATGACTATTAATTAATATTTTAAGTCTTCATCTGTTAATTAATAAAAAAATTTAAGAGAAAAATGGTCGGACGATTCAGTTCTTCAGGTTGGGTCGTTTCCTGTTCTGTCTCATGTCCCTTTTGGGTCATGACACAAACAGTCTTACTACTGAGTACTCCTTTTATTTATCAACGTATTTCATTAATCATACCATGTAGTGCGGTGTAAAGCACATCATGGGTGTTGAGAATCGAATGCAAAACGAAAAAAAAAACTGCAAAAAAAAAAAAATGAAGATTTACGTAGAAAGCCCTTAGGAAAAAAAATCACAGACAAAAAAAATTTACTATTTACAAAATCAAGGTACAATAAATTTTACGACATTCAAACATTAATATATAGAGAAAATAAAAAATACAAATATTAAATATGGGCTCTATCTGACTCAACTAGAATTCAGGTCATACCCAACTCTAACAATAAACTCGACAATACATTTGATAAATCCACAATGACATCATACGAGATAGCTCGAGGCATGTTGAGATATGTACAAAACAAGTATATTGGCCTCTGTGATACTCTTAATCACTAAGGATGTTAGTTTAAAGAATAAGAACTGGCTTCTTAGATTCTTTAAAAAAATGGACCAATGGGGTTTGGTCGAAACTCTTGATTAAATTATTTTTTTATGGGACGTAGCTCCGACAATAATCTAAATTTAGCCAATGCTTGATCCCGACCTGCCGGCCGGCCGTTGAGGTAGACACTATGTTCTGTTGTCATTCATCAGAAACTAAGAACTCCAGAAGCCAATCGCTTTGGTTTAATCGTCGTTTAATATCTTAATTTGATCAAACATTATCCTAAACAGATGAGGTTACGACAACAGAATTAGTCTCATGGTGCAGTCCGCCCGACTTGTCGAACTCGATTGACGGAGTACGCAGCTAAGCTGACTAACTATATAAGAACGGTCGAAGTAATGATTAGATTTCCCGGTTTTCACGATGAACAAGGACAAGGATAGAATATTGGATAATTTGGACGCCGCCCGTGGAACTCCTCGGCGGAATCGGCCGTCGCCCACTCCGTCAGGGAATCAGAAGTCGAGGGTGACAAATTCTCAAGCGGAAAAATGTTTTTCCGATCGATTTTGGGGTGTTTTCAATGACTGTATGAGCAAGGGGTCCACCGTCACAGCCAATCAAAACCAGTTAATAAACCAGAATGGTTCAACACCGGCTTCTGACGCTAAGGTAGTGTAGCTGTTTTTAAATCATTTCAGATGATTATCACTTACCGTGCAAATTTATGATGACCCAATCTCTGTTTTTTTCTGTTCGATGAGAGTGCCGGAGGAACGTCTGATCTAGAGAGAGAAGTGCAGAAGCAGAAGGAATTTGGAATGATTTACAGAAAGAGAATGGAAAGAACGCAGGAATATCTGAAACACTGCCTTCAAGTAGCTCAAGACAATGGCTTCCTGCACCTCATTACACCCGATGATCAAACCACACAACGCCGGCCGACTTTCGACTGCACTTCTCAACTTCCTCCCTCTCCGATTCATCTTCACCCAGAACTCGCCCGTCTCACTCATCAAGCCAAGCTCAACGGCTGGTTCATCCACCCCCACGAGGTATGTGTTGTCTATTTTTTGTGGGTTTTCTACGACATTGGAAGGGGTTAATTCTCGCACACTTTCATTCGAGCAGATTGAAATGGGAGAGAAAGTCGGGCAAGGCAGTACTGCAAATGTGTACAGAGGTAGGTGGAGAGGGCTTGAAGTTGCAGTGAAATGCATGTACCCAGATGTTTTTCTGGAGAACGACAATGGCGTCACTTTTTTCGCTCAAGAGCTGGAGACGTTAGCCAGACAGCGCCACCCGTTTGTGCTTCAGCTCATCGGTGCGTGTCTCCGCCCGCCAGACCACGCTTGGGTGGTCACGGAGTTTTTGCCCATGACCCTTAAAGAGTGGCTTCACGGCGCCGACCGCCGGCGGCGAAAGAGGGCCGTTCCCCTTCCTTCCTTGACAGAGCGAATAACCAGAGCTCTGGAGATTTCCCAGGCGATGCAGTATCTTCACGAGCAAATACCTAAAGTTATCCACCGAGATTTAAAACCCAGTAATATTTTTTTGGACGAAGCCATGCATGTAAAACTTGCAGACTTCGGAAATGCCCGTTTTCTCTCCGACGAACAAATGGCGCTCACCGGTGAAATAGGCAAGCAAAAAAAAAACACAATCTTTTCTGATTTTTATTCACAAACACTTCCGAAAATCCTGTTCTGGTTGATCGTTTCATTGATTCATTTTCTGGGTCGAATTTATTTCTTCAGGAACTTACGTATACATGGCGCCGGAGGTCATTCGATGCGAGCCTTACGACGAAAAAAGTGATGTTTACAGCTATGCGATTATACTGAACGAGCTCCTGACCGGAGAACATCCTTATATAGAAACAGATTACGGCGCAGCCAAGGTTAAAACAGAGAATAAACTTACAACAGATATAACCCAAAAATAAACAAGTAATCATTAACTAATCGTTTACCTTAACTATCAGATTGCCATGGAAGTTGCAGAAGGTAGCGTAAGGCCGGCCCTCGTTAAGGATGATGGGCAAATGGGAGAGATTATCGACCTCATCCGCCTTGCTTGGGATGACAACGCTTCGATCAGACCATCTTTTTCTATGATCACCTCTGTTCTGACAAAAGTTCATCAGAAACTTCTTCGAGTTTCTTGATCACGTACTAGGTTATGTCTGTATACTCCACAAGTTATTCTGAGAAACTATATAAGATTAAGCGTTGACAGATAACCCAGCTTTTAGACATAATCCTACGACACATTAATGTCGATAAGCCACGCCGTGTCCATGACTAAACCTTGCATCTTCCTCAGGGTAGACGTGAGTCTCATTTAACAATCTGAGAAAGCAGAATTTCAGGCTTTTTAATGATCGGAGTAAAAGGAAGTCGATATGAAAACGATAGCACATACGATCCAAAAAATATTAAGAATATTTTTTTCATAGTTAAACTTCTTACTAATTAGTTGTGAATTATGAGTGAGCTTTACATTCATGTACATTTACAGACAGGCAATTGTAGAATGCTAATTACTCTCACCAAAAGGCAGATCTCTTGTTCATCTATATTATCATACAGCTGAAAATTAACCTGATTGGATTATTCTTCGCCCAGAGTTTGCTGCCTTGAACCAGTAGTTGACATAAAATTGACCATTTGTCCAAGAAATTTTGTCTGCAAGCAGAGATGAGGTGATCAGTCATTAGCAAATCTGCAAGTTGTATTTCTATGATGAAATATAGTCGAAGAAGAATGTAAATCAATGGGTCCAAGATTTCTTTCTATTGTCCATAGTAAATTTCAGAGCCTTCGGGGAAGCAAGACGCAACTCGACGAAGTTTTTCTACGAACTGAGGGGAAACAGCATACCTGAACGGTCCGATTGCTTTTTCTGACCTAACTTCATAGGCAACACTTCCATGGAAACAAATTAGTACAAGCGGGTAATAATGATTCGTAATCCGACAAGTAATCATTATGACAAGGAGTAATCTCGTTCCGGCAAACTCCGGCGAGTCTTGTACCTAAATCAAACAAAAAACTGAGAAACAAAACCATTGAGCGAGAAAATTGAAGTTATTTCCTTGAGTAGAGTGAGAAACGGTAACGGATTCTTCCGGTGAATGTCGCATGGTTCTGAAGACAGTTGCAAACTAAAAGACGACGGCGAAGATTGAGTCAAAAAAGCTTTGGATAAATAGCGAGTTTGTCCAAGTGCGGATTGGTTGGCGAATAGAAGGAAGTAATAACGGACAAAAGAGCTGATGGCAAGCGTCGCTACTGGTTGTCTTTCTCTGCGGCTATTATTATTTCCGGCTGAGCGGACGGATGGATCCGCCGTCGTACGCTCGGGGGAGAAGGGGGAAAAAAACAACGTAAAAAAGAACAAAACGCCGTTGCCGGGGATCGAACCCGGGTCACCCGCGTGACAGGCGGGAATACTTACCACTATACTACAACGACCTAGATGAACACAAAAGAGTCGTACAAGTATATGTACAATTATAATTCCATCACCTCATTTACTTAATCTAAATGATTTTTTGTTCAATTTTGGAAAATTTTATTAAGAAATTATTTAAAGTAAATTTGCACATAAATTTGTAATTTATCTGTAATCCGTTCTTCGTTTTAATTGATATATTTATTTTCTATCAATAATTTTTTTTTTTATTTATCAATTATTAATTAATATAATAAATTATAAATAATTAAAATAAGAGAATTACACTTGTTCATATTTTATAAGTGAAAAAGTAAAGATATAATGTACAAACATTCTTTGAAGTAAATGTCAAATCAACCACCAACATTTTTTATTAATAAATTAACCACTGAACTATGATAAATTGACAGAGTCAATACTGTTGTTACATTTTCTGTGTTGTTGTGCTGTGGCAGATTATCATAGTTGAGGGTTTGATTTGTTAAACAACAACGGATTATTATTGTTCATGGGTTAAAATGTTCAACCACTATAGATCATCATTATAGTTCAGGGGTTAAATTGTAAACTGTAGCGAATCGTTGTCAGAGTTCAAGGATCAAATTATTAAACTGCGATGGATCAACGTAGTTCAGGGGTTAAATTGTTAAATCACGGCAAATTATCATAGTTCATGGGTTAATTTGTTAATCTGCAAAAGATTTTCATAGTTCAGAGGTTAAATTGTTAAACTGCAGCGGATAGTCGTCGAACTGCTACAGTTAGTTTTCGAACCACTGCCGTTAGTTGTCGAACCACTGTGGATAGTAGTCAATCCGTAGCAGTTCATTATTGTAGTTCAGAAGTTAAATTGTTAAACTGCTGCGAATCTTCATATTGCAGGGGTTAAATTAATATATATGTTCACGAGGACGATTTCTCATAATTCAGTGATTAATTTGTTAGTAAAAAATGTTAGTAGTTGACTTGTTATTGACTGCGAATGATGATGGTTGGTTTGTCATTTTTCTTAATAAATATAATATTATTTTTTAACAAAATATTCCATTTAACAATAGACCCTTCTTTTAATATTTTCAATGGCATCCATCTTACTCTTCCTAACATACTAGTATTTGTTTAACTCAAAATTATAAATTCAACATAAATATAATTAATTCATACTTATAGAACCGTAAAAGAATAATTAATATTTTCTATTTAATCTGTAAAACTAGGAATTGACTTATAATCATATATATTATTTGTGTGACAAAGCAAAACTAATAATGCTATGAATATAATAAATGTTTATTCATCTACCATGAGATTATATACTGAGTAGTGAGTAATTTAAGATAAATTGGATACCAACATTATTGACAATCACTGTTAATCTCGGCATCATCATGTTCTTTTTTGTATTTGTTTAATTTGATGTTTTGAAATGACTCCGCATTTCCTTAATTTTGGTGCGAAAGCATAGATTTTTGTCGAGGATGATCACCATTTTAAGGAAGCACAACGACAACGACAGAAACGGCGCCAGCAGTGAGAGCTAAAGCCTAGACAGGATCTGATCGGACCAGTTCGAACTTCATTCCTTTCTGTGTACCCTGTTGTGGGTTTATGAGGCTGATTCATTTTCATGGCTATAGACCAAATTAGTCGGAGATCATGAAACTCGAAGCAGTAGATTCTTTAGGGTTTGACTGAAGCTGGGTCTTTGATTTTTTATTTTTTTTTTGGGTGACGATGAGGCTTTTGGGTTTCTGACGAAGGTCTCGAAATGCGTTGGATCATCGCGGAAAGAACAGATTTTTTGTTTGGTGTATGAGGATTTGGTGTTGCTTATGCTTTACTGCAGGAGAAGACGAAGCGGAAGAGGGAGATAGAGAGATTACCATGAGGAAGAAGGGGGTCGAAAATAAGGGAGATCCCGAGGCTTTTCTTGAAAATGACGATGAATATGGATTAGGACTTGTTGTTGATAGGCCTGCGCGTGATGAAAGAAGCATGTTTAGGGTGTTTGAGGAGATGCGTAGAGCAATGCGAGGTGATGCCAATGGTCATTGTGAGGCGGGTTTAACTTTTCCCGCACTTAACCCTTGGGAGTTTCACTACCGGGTTTCAAGCCGGCCCGACTGCGTGAGCAGTAGTAGTTCAGCTCCAGGTTCAGCGACTCGGGTTGGGGAAAATGGTATTGAGGAGTCTGATCGTGATCCTCACCACAAGCGAGCCAAAGTTCACACTGATTCTTGGTTAGTTGTTAAAACTTGAACTAATTCTAAATTGACACTCAGTTTAACTCATAGAACTGTCGTTCTCTGCTCAATTATCGAGCAATCTCTGATTTATTTAGGCCTGTCAAGATTTGATTTAGAAAGTTGCAATTGGTAACAAAATGATAGGAATTCAGAAAATGCGAAGATGCTGAAAACAAAGTCGAGCATGCAAGTTACAATGTGGTAGTTTTGATGTTGTTAAGGCATTCTTCTTGATCATGATGCAATCATTTTACCATCACTTAAAAAAAAGAGCTTTAAATTAACAAATAGATGCAATGAATCCATGTTTTCTCTATGGGATTTAATGTAATCTTTTAATTAGCGAATTATTGTTATTGTTTTTATTTGTAAACACTTACCATTGCCATATAATATGCCCATCAATTGATGTGTTGGATTCATTGCGCGGTATATTCATCTTTTGGTCTTCCTAAATGAAAGAAGTTACTCGGCACTCTGTCAAGGTTTTGTAAACTATGTTGCTAGATATTGTCCATCAGAAATCTTTTTGGTGGACATTTGTTTTTCAACTTATTCTGTGCTTGAAGAGGATGTCATTTAGTTTAAGCCATAGGTAATGGGCGGAATAACATTTTTTATTTTTTTGTGAATATTATGATACGAACCTCATATTATTAATAAAACGACGTACGAAAATACAAAATATTGCAGATGTTCGAGAGGTCTGTTATTTTTCCCATTTAAAAAACTCCTTCACAAAAGACAATAATTTAAAATACACCATTTCATTATACTACATTTAGTTCTAAAAATATTTTCTAGAATATTATAAATTAAATGATAATTAATTATTTGAATGGGGTCTATCATATTACTTTGTGTTTCGCTGAAGATGTGGCCGAAGTTCTTGTTTTATCGTATTTGGTAGGAGTATATGAAAATATTGTCCTTTGAAGAGAGTTTTTATTAAAAGGTAAAGAAAAGTACATTGGTGTATGAGGTCTACAATAGGAGGAAACAACTACAAAAGAAGGTTCGACTTTTCGAAAACGAAAAAATCATTACAACAAACAACCACCCTCCCCCCTGCATTAGAAACGTGGGACTTGAAAGGTCTTTAAATTAAACCGGTGATCCTAAAAAATCGTATTTTCAGCTTAGACCAAATACATCAAAAGAAACGATAAGGATAATGCCACCTTTTTCTTAGCAGGGATTTTAGTGAGAAACAATAACTGTCTAAATTTCTCAATATCCTGCCATTCTGAACCTGATGGGAATTTAGCTAAATTCCTCAAGAATTGATCGAAGAATCAGGTCGTCAGCCTCTTCCCCACCTTATTCTAATCATCTTCCCTCACTTCTGCTAACTGAATTACAATTGTTTCCCAACTCCCTCTCCAGCTTCAACTCTAACTCCCTCCTTTTCTATATTATTTCTCCTCCGATACATAAATTGAATAGGAGGTCTATCAGGACCATGGTTAGCTAAAGAATTACGGAGCCTGCAAATTCATGTGTTTTATAAGTAAGATAAGTTTACTTTGGTTCGTATTGGCTTTATTTTTCTGGCAAAGGTTGCTCCTCTGCTTCTGCATTTTCTTCAGATGCTGGAAATGCTTCTTGCATGGATTGGAATCTTGATATTAGTCACGGATCCTCTCTTACATCTAAAACTTGACTGTGTGTATCAATCTTTTACATTGATTAATGCCGGTGGTGATTTTCCTTTTGGCTTCAGCTGTGGGAAAGATGAATTTGAGAGAAAGGACTCTAAAACAGAGGATTTAGAAATTCGGATGGATCTTACAGATGACTTGCTGCACATGGTATCCGTTACTTCACATGTTCAGTCTAGTTTTTAGTTTCTAAGATTTTAGATTTTAGAATTTCTTGAAATCTTCTCAGGTTTTCTCTTTCTTGGACCACATAAATCTTTGTCGAGCTGCTATTGTCTGTAGGCAATGGCGAGCAGCTAGTGCTCATGAAGATTTTTGGAGGTGTTTGAATTTTGGGGATAGAAACATTTCAGTTCACCAATGTAAGTTCTACTATTAAATGTTAAGTATTCGTCTTTTTCTTTCAAAGGGATGTCGGGATAGGCTTATTTATTCATTATTGCTCATAAGATAGTATGTCCATGAAACCAATATCAATTGATTTTGCAAATGTCTTCTCCTTGTTAGAAATTATGTGTTAAATTCTTAGTTTCGTGTTCATCTATTAGTTGGGGACATGTGTCGGCGATATCCTAACGCCACAGAGGTTAATATATCCGGCGCTTCTGCTGTTCACTTGCTTGTTATGAAGGCAGTTGCTTCATTAAGGTATATGCGCTTATATTTTTCTTTGGTTTGGTATTCTTTTTGTAATTTTTATTCATTTAGAAAGCTTCTTCATGCATAGTTTCACTCATCTTGCGGCCTCTTTTTATACAGAAGTTACTTATATATTGATAAAAAGAGATTTGTTGCTGCCACTTACATATTCATATGTTCATAGAAATCTTGAAGTCTTAACTTTGGGGAAAGGTATTCTGGGGGACACATTCTTCCATGCCTTAGCAGATTGCCTGACATTGAAGAGGTTGAATGTTAATGAGTCTACACTTGGTAATGGTATTCAAGAGATTCTGATAAACCATGATCAACTGCGTCATCTTTATCTGACAAAATGTCGAGTCATATGCATATCTGTCAGGTGACGTGACATTTTAATTTATGAAATTATGTTAGCCATTTTGTGTTAATAGATGATATTCTGCAGGTGCCCACAACTTGAGACATTGTCTTTGAAGCGCAGCAATATGGCACAAGCTATACTCAATTGTCCTCTTTTGCGTGATCTAGATATAGGCTTTTGCTACAAGCTTTCGGATGCTGCAATTCGTTCGGCAGCTACGTCATGTCCGCAATTAGAATCTTTAGATGTGTCATTTTGTTCATGTATTAGTGACGAAACAATACGTGAAATATCCCGCCCTTGTCCAAATCTCCATATTTTGAACGCGTCATACTGCCCTAATATATCTCTGGAGGTCAGTGGTTGGAAGCATTTTTATCCTTTTGTTGTCATCAGTGAGAAATGCCTTTCTTGACATACTTTATTCTTTTTATGAAGTCTGTTGAGCTGCCAATGTTGACAGTTCTTAAGCTTCACCACTGCGAGGGTATTACTTCGGCATCAATGACTGCAATATCCCAATTTTATATGCTTGAGGTCTAAATTTTCTTGATTCATGCATTTCAGTTATTTGGTGGTGCTAATTTGTTATTTGAACATATAAAATTGATGTGAGGTGTTATTTCAGGTATTGGAGCTTCATGATTGTGGCTTTCTAACTTCTGTGTCCTTGGACCTTCCACATTTGCAGAGTATTCGCCTCGTTCTTTGTCGCAAGTATGTATATACTTTTCTTATTCAATTTTCTTATTGATTGCTCTTCTTCATTGCAAAAATCAGTTGCATTTGCTGACCCTTTAATTCATATGTTCTTGCTTGTAGATTTGCTGATCTGAATTTACGGAGTGTCATGCTATCATCCATTACGGTGTCTAATTGTTCGGCCCTCCACCGTGTCAACATCACATCAAATGCACTTCAAGTATGTTCTCTTATGCAATAACTTGCCTTATCCACCATTGTTGAAAATGTATAATTTGATTTACGTACTTGCAGAAATTAGCATTGCAGAACCTAGAAGGCTTAATTACCTTGGCTTTGCAATGCCAAAGTTTGCAGGAAGTGGACCTCACTGATTGTGAATCTCTCTGGAATTCTATCTGTGAGGTTTTTGGTGATGGTGGTGGGTGCCCTATGCTGAAGTCATTAGTTCTCGATAATTGTGTGGTTAGTTCCTCTGCTACATCTGGATAACATTATTGTTTGTATAGCCTAGAGTGATTGGTCTTTTTCTCTGTGATGATTCTAATGAGTACCACTGGCATGGTTCTTATGTATTTTCCATTAACTGATTAGATGTAATCTTGTTGTTCAGAGTTTGACAGCAGTCCGATTTTGCAGCACCTCCTTAGTTAGTCTTTCTCTTGTTGGTTGTCGGGCCATCACAACACTCCAGCTTAAGTGCCCCTTCCTCGAGAGAGTGTGTTTAGATGGATGTGATCATCTTGAAATGGCATCATTTTGTCCTGTAAGCAATAATTGTTTATTTTTAGATTTCTTCTTAATTGATGGGAATCGATCTTAAAATTTGGTTTGCTGATCTCCGACCCATGTGTAACTGTGATTTTTGATGTTCTCTTTCAGGTTGGTCTAAGATCACTTAATCTGGGTATATGTCCCAAATTGAATGAACTTAGAATTAAAGCCCCTCATATGGCTATACTGGAGCTTAAAGGCTGTGGTGGGTTATCTAAAGCATCCATTGACTGTCCATTGTTGTCATCACTGGATGCTTCCTTTTGCAGGTCTGTTTTTGCATAATGTTCCTTATGGTGACTCTCTCCATCACTCAAAATGAGCTCTTATTGTTATTGCTTGTAGCCTACTGCGGGATGACTGCTTGTCTACAACGGCGGCTTCGTGTTTGCAGATCGAGTCTTTAATATTGATGTCTTGTTCAACTGTTGGTCCAGATGGACTATACGCATTGGGTTGTCTTTCGCGCTTAATCATTCTTGACTTATCGTATACATTTTTGATGAACTTAAAGCCGGTCTTTGAGTCTTGTACGCAACTGAAGGTAATTTTACAGCAGTTTATATGCATGTAATAGACCTTTAGGAGCTTGAAGTGCATTTTGCGTAGTCTGTCATTGATTTTGCTCCATTTTTCTTCCTTTTTCCGAAGGTGTTGAAGTTGCAAGCTTGCAAGTACTTAACTGACTCATCTCTGGGACCTCTTTACGAAGAAGGTGCTCTTCCAGCTTTGCGGGAATTGGACTTATCTTATGGGACTTTCTGCCAGTCATCCATGGAGGAACTTCTCACTTGTTGCACCAATCTCACTCATGTTAGCCTGAATGGCTGTGTGAATATGAATGATCTAAATTGGAGCTGCCATGACAGAAAGCTCTCGGAATTCTATAGGGTGGACAGCTCATCTTCTGACGTGGAGCCAACTGGAGGAGCAAATCGTTTACTGAAGAACCTCAACTGTGTCGGCTGTCCAAATATTAGGAAAGTTCTCATTCCCCCGTGGGCACGGTGTTTCCATCTGTCAACTCTGAACCTTTCTCTATCTTCCAATTTGAGGGAAGTTGATGTTTCTTGCTCCAATCTGTGCTTTCTCAATTTAAGGTTTGAATCTATGCCGGCTTGTAAGCTAAAGTTTGTTCTTGATTTCTGTGCTGATAAACTATTTTATTTGTCTGTCAGCAATTGTTGCTCGTTGGAAGTCTTGACATTGGACTGCCCCAAATTGAGTAGCCTCTTTCTTCAGGTATGACTATTACATCCAAAGTGGTAAGGCTCATCAACTGGCCGTCGGCCAGCCTGGATCTATGTTTCCACAGGCCAGCTTTTTTAAGCTGTCTGCACGGATTTTATGAAGAGTGTCACGATGTTGAGCTAAAAACTGGGGGCTTGGGTTAGCTCGAGGTCCTTGGCTTGTGGGCTCGTCCTCGGACCATCCATCTTTGGGTGGTCTCGGACCTTGGTCCACCCCAACGCCAGTCAGCCAGACCTCAAGCCCGAGCTCGGGCTTATTGGATGGATGTTTTCTAGAATAACTTATATTCTTGTGGTATTGTTTACTTAGAATTAGATTGAATAATGTAACTCTTGATTTGCACTCCTAACTTAGCATTAAATATGGTTGGACTTGATTTGTTTTTTTCCAAAATATTATTCTCAGTCGTGCAACATTGACGAAGAAACTGTTGAAGCTGCCATAGCCAAATGTAGCATGCTCGAGACCTTGGACGTCCGCTTTTGTCCGAAGGTGAGTGGGCCCACCCTCGTACTTATTTCCCTTTAGACAGGCATTTTATGCAAATCCCACCTCAAGCTTTGTCCTATGCTATATCTAGATTTCCTCGCCGAGCATGATTCGCATGCGGATGGCCTGCTCAAGTTTGAAGCGGATCTTCAGCAGTTTGTCTCCCACATGATATGAACAAGGGGCTGTGTTCACTCGTCCTGTAATTTCCATGTTTTTACTTAGTTATGGGTTATTAGTGCTTGGGGTTTTAACCATGATCTCAATCCATCTGTTCCATATGTTCGTCTTCGATTCATGTTTGTTCGATTAAACAATAAGTCCATCGTAGTTTATGCTTGGAATGTTTTGTTGGGTTGGTCGAGGATACCCGTAGCAGGGAAGTTAGAATACGACCACAGTGTTTTTGTAAATGTTGTAGGCATATGTGGGTATCCATCAATGAAAAGTGAAGTTATTTTGCTTCAACAATTGTGGAATTATTGACAAATTATTCATTAAGTGACATTGTAACGGTTCTAATCTTATTAATATAATAATTTTCATTTAGAATCACAGTTTTATTCTTAGAATAAGCTCAAAATACGTTGTAGTATTACGTAGGAAAGAGAATTTTATTTTTAAACGATGTATTTTTCACTCTACTAAGTAATGTGAGATTACACCTTTACTTATATGGGTTTGATCTACACTTGAATTATTCTTATTTTCATAAGGCGGGTTGCTACAATTTTTCACCTGGGGGTCTAATGTTTTTATCGGCCACACTTTCAGTTGAAATTTGATTCTGATATTATTTATAACGTCTCAAAGTTTTTTTAATATATTATTGTTCGTTTATTATGTACATTAGCTAAAAATACGTGTGACATATTTAAGTATTTTTTGCATTCTAAAATAATATTAGATTGTACACTCTATATTGTGTCTGCCCATGCTGTGGCATTAATATTTTATCATTTACAATTGAGATGGTAGAAAGACTGATGAAAGAAAGAGGGAGGGCGGCCACTGTCCACTGTCCACTGTCCACTGTTACTGTCTGTCTGTCTGTCTCCTCTCTCTCTCCGCATGAGTGGAATGACTTAGTTCTGTTTCTGGGTTGGAATGAAGAACATTGTCGCGGGAATTCTTGAAGCATACGTTTGGTTTTTATCAATAAAGATAAGGCGCTTGTTCCAATTCGAGTATTGCTGTTAATGATTCAATCTCTCGAGATTATCTCCTTCCCCCCTTCAAAATCTTCCAATCGAAACACGACGAGTGACGATCCCTAAGCAATCACTCTGTCCAAGTCCCCAAAGTTGCAGAGGTTGTCCATCACGACGAGTGACGCTCCCTAAGCAATCACTGTCTGTCCAAGTCCCCGAAGTTGCAGAGGTTGTCCATCCATGGAGGATGGAATTAATAACTAATGATATTAGGGAAAATGACAAATCAATTATTATAGTTTCAAATCAACAACAAGTTAATCATTGTGATTTAAATTTTAATAAGATAACCACTAACGTACGTTTAAATGACAAATCAACCATTACAGTTACGATTGTCGTTAACTAGCGCGCTGCCATGGTGTCCCACCGCGCCTCGGTGGTGGCCCATGTTGCGAAGGATAACAGGCACAAGTGTTGTCTGACATCGCGACTAATCGCCACATCGCCGCGGCGTCCTGAGTTTAAACCACGTACTTTAACTCCCGAATTGAAAATTTTTTTGCCATAGTTGTTCTTGTTGCTTTACTCCCCCAAAGCTAATCTCATACATCCTGCACATAAATTGCAAGTAGTTCCAGAATCATCCACAGTACATAAACAACACCAGACAACCAAGCTCATGCAACTTCGAAGTATAAACAAATGACACGAAATCTGAACAAAACATGAACTTTATACAGCACACATTCAAGTTAACATCCATTACAACTTTGAAATGTAAACAAATTACACGAAATGTACATAAACATTTTACAACTTTTACAACTTCTTTGTCTTGCCCGGCCGCAGATCTTTGACCGCAAAAGATAAGTTCGGGACCATGACTACATGGTGTGCTTTCTCCCACAACGGTCCCTCATACTCAAAGATGGCTGGTTCGTGCTCATGAAATAGTTCGTCAATGTTGCATTTACGTAGCACGCTCATCCCCACACTCGTACACCGGAAGCTGGCGTACGGGCTGCAATACAAAGGGAAAATAAGCGAGAATATGCAGTAACCAATATTAAGAATTTACATAAAGGAAAATACATATGTGTCTTTGTCAGTGGGAGCACAGATCATTGAGATAGCTTCCGGCAACAATTGCTGGTAACCATGCTGAGTGTGGAGGTCAACGGACGACATAAAACATTGATGCTTCGGGTGTGTCTGCAAGGAAAACAACGCATTAGATTATCCCAGTTAACTTGAACAACAACCCGGAGAAGCGAGATGATTACTTACGTGAATCCACCCTAATGAGATTAGATTGTGCTCGTGATGATACGCCAATATGGCTGCCTCGTTTTCAGTACAGCACTGCATATACGTTCAGATGAGTACTACGATCAAATCTTATAAATTAACATACAAAGAAGGCTTCTCACCGTATCTGGCGTCCCCTCTTGCTCGAGGAAGATGAGATTAGTGACTTCGTAATGATCCCTCGTCCGCCTTCCCCCAAGAACTGCGCACGTCTCTTTGTTTATTCGAGTATTTCTTTGCACATATTGCTCGAACACGGTCATCAAATTTGCAGCCTGCAAGAAAAATGTCAAATGTTGTTAGAGTAACAAAACATTAACATGAACCAACACACACATATAACCAACACACACATATAACCAACTCACAGACATACCGCGTGCACCCTTCTAAGTGGTCGATTCTTGTCGTCCTCTTCGTTCTCGGCCTGTTGGCCGCTTCCAGCACTGGGCCTACAAATGAGACATTCTGTCAAACATTAATAAAGTAGATACTCGACCTTGCGTACGAAGTCAATCACTTACGCGCGATGTGAGGCTGATGCTGCCGTTGATGACGACGATGACACACGAGCTGATCGCCTCTCACGTCGCTCAAGTGCTGCCATCATATCACGGTGCCAATCTATTGCTTGCAAATGGCGCTCTTGTGCAATGCCTCTCTTCCACAAGGGCTGCTGCTTGCATATTCCAGTCTTGTTGCATTCGGTGCCTCTCTTCGGCGAGGGCCGCTGCTTGCAAATTCCACTCTTTGGCCATTTGATATCTCTCGGCTGCGAGGTCTTCCATTCTGCGCAGTTGGATTTGTTGCATTTGGAGGTGCTCCTCCATCATTTGCATTCTTGTATCCATTCTGAACATCCAGTCGGTCGTCTCCTCAGGCATCGGAGTGAAGTGCGATGACTGAGGAGGAGGCTGCTCTTCATACCCGGGGGCTGCCTGCTGAGGCTCTGAGGGGGGTGGAGGTCCAGGTCGAGGTGCTGCTTGGCTGATGTACTTGCGCCGCCATTCCCCTACAACGTTTGTGAACCGCATGCGGTCCACCTTTTGTTGATTATAAACGTGTAACGGCAACTCCACAATTCTCGACTTGTACTCAGGGATGGGCACTCCATATTGGTCACATATGCTCTGTATCAACCAATTGTACGGGAGGTTCTTCAAAGGGATGTTCAACACCTCATTCATGTGGCTGAGGATGATATATCCAATGTCCACCTTTTTCCCGGTGAACTCCTTCTCCAGTATGTAAAGATCCATGCAACTGACATGGTCTCGATGTCCATCTCGCGGCAAAATGGTGTACGTCATGATCAGGTGGACCAATCGGGCTATGACATGAAGGTCCTTGCCCTTCGGCTTGTGGTACTCTTCAACCTCTGGATCGCGGTGCAGCAATCTCAACACTTGTAGCCCTTCTCCCCGGCTGACAAATGGTGGCTCCTGAGACACATGATAGTATTCCTCGCTTGGGCCATCCATTTCACATTCAAGCAATATATTTAGGACTTGGGGAGTCAGCCTCACCTCCCGTCCAAACACCAACGTCGTTAACTCCATTGACTCCGTCGACAGTCTCAAATTTGCATAGAACAATTTGATAGCTTGTTCCTAGTAACTGCCTCTCATCTGGCACAACCCGGCTAAGCCAGCAGATTGCATAAGATCTTTAATCCCCATGCCAGCCAATGAGTCCAGGTCCACAATTTTTGAGACAATAATTGTCCGGTTTTGAATATCATCCTCGTAACCGTGATTTGCATTGTCTAGACCTGAATAATTTGACCCTTCGCCCAGCGGTGACAGGTTCAACCCGGACAATTGAGCAGCTGGAATCTTCTTCGCCGTGTTCTACAGCGGGTTCATGTTGAAATTCCCACGGTGCTCCATGTTGCTCATGCTGGGACGCCGCCGCGGGTTGCTCAGAGTACGCCGCCTCTGCTTGATCAGTGTAGGACGCCGCCGCGGGTTGCTCGGCTGTTGCCTTCCCACGCTTGGCCGCCAATTTCCTTGCTCGTTGGTACTGTTTCATTTTCTGTCTTTGATCGCCGGGAAAATTTCTCGCCGTGAAAAGTGGTCGCCGAGTGATTTCTGGGTTTTTGATCGTTGAAGATGGGTGCAAATGGTGAGCCCTAGCCTTTGCATGTTATGTATAGAGCCGATTAAAATTGGGACGCTGCGGCGGCGTCCCAGGACGCCGCGACGGTGTCCCAGGACGCTGCGAGGTTTCCTGGGACACCGCATCGGCTTCCTGGGACGCAGCGTCGGCTTCCTGGGACGCCGCGTCAGCTTCCTGGGACGCCGCTACGGCTTCTTGGGACACCGCTGCGGCTTTCTGGGACCCCAGACGGCTTCTCGGGACGTCGCTGCGGCTTCCCGGGATGCTGTATGTATGCAAGATTTCGCTTATAACTTAGTCGCATCTTTTCCTTAGCCGTGCACACTGGTAGATATAAATTGAGTGATACACAACACCAAAACATTTTTACATTGAACAATTGCGGTGAATTTGATACAACAAGTCAGATATTTAAATTTAGTCACAATTACAACAATATGTAGCAAACACTGGTATCACGGAAGGTTAAGGTCCACCATCCGGTACGTTTGTGTTTGTGGACCGTGCGCAACCGACTCTTGCAAAACAAATTGCAAATGAAATTAGCATTTATCAAATAACACTTGAAAACGTAAACGGCATTAGGGGCTCACATGTGTCGTAGGGACTCTGTCAGGCTCTGTCTCGGGGACTAGGGAGGGGGCTAACTCGGGGACTATGAACCCCATAAAAGTGCCCTCCGACCTTCCTCTGCCTCTGCCGCCTCTGCCTCTACCGCTGCCTCGGGCACTCGCCCTGCATGGCTTAGCACTTGACTCTCCTGCCTCATCGCAAGTGCGGGAATTGTGCCCCACACGACCACACCGCCCACAAGTGACGTTCAGCTGTCTTCTAGTTAGCACCGTCCGGCTTGGGGCTTCATCAACATCCCGTACTCTACGTATGCGTGGCCTTCCTAGAAGCCTTTTAAATGGCAGTGGGGTAATTGGATCAAGATTCGTCACAGGAGGCCACTCGATTGACCCATTGAGGGGGCTGAGGAAGTGGGAGTACATTGTCATGTATGTTTCTCGATGATAGCACGCATCCACAAATTCTTCCAGAGATCTCCTCATGAACTGAATGCACGGGATTGCATGGACACAGGGGATGCCGGTCAATTCCCACCGGTAACATGTACACGTACACTTGTCCAAATCAATAGAGTACATGTCGGTACTGTTGCTGACCTCAAACTGGGCACGACCTGCAAACTGGGGGCTCCAATTTCTACTGGCATGTTGTACTTTGGCGAGGCGGCTGCTAATCATTGGACACAACCGTTCGGTCAAGCGAGCCATCTTTTCATTTTTTTTAACGATCCTACCTATGATGCCCTTCTGAATAATCTCATACATACTTAGAATTGGTTTGTCCCGGGTGGGTAGCATGCAGGCATTGAAGGACTCACTGAGGTTGTTGAGGCTTATGTCGCACTTTAGGATGGAAAAGAAGACATGTTTGGCCTAACATCTTACATCTATTGCTGCTAAATAGTCGTGGGCCGCTGGGTCAAGGACCAATAACTTGGCCATCTCCTTGTCAAATTGCCTCCTTGTTGTGGCTCTTGATGCAGACCACATTGCATCCTTGAACAACCTATCTTTAAATTGTTTTTGAAAATTGGCATACAGGTGTCGGATGCAAAACCGATGGTCTGCTTGCCATGCCACCTCCCTGACCGCTGGCACTAGTCCCTGCAAAGATTCATAATAAGAGAGGGACATTGAAAAAAAATGCATAACATACACACATAATGAAACAAGCAATGAACCGCACCTTTTGTCGATCCAAAATGAATGTCCATCCATTGCCAGATAGGGTATTTAGAACGTCTAACAACAATTCTAGAAACCATTTCCATGAAGCTCTATTTTCTGCTTCAACGACTGCTACAGCAATCGGATACATACCATCGTTCCCGTCGATGGTCACAGCGGTCAGCAGCTGTCCCGGAGTCATTGCCTTCAAGTAGCAACCATCTAAACAAATCACTGGTCTACCACAGTTCACCACAGCCCTCTTGCATGCATCCAAGAACATATACATCCTTTTAAATACACTCATATCAAGGTCAACACGCAGTGAACTTCCAGGATTCGACCTCCGAATCTCCTTAGCATAGGACCATATGAGCTTGTATTGCTCATTGTCATCCCCTTCGTTCATTTTCTTGGCGGCATTTCTTGCCCTTCTAGCAAGGATGCCTGTTATGTTAACATTGATGTCCTTCCTGACTGTCTCAATTATGGAAGATATTCTCAGTCACGCTGACTTTTAAATCTATCTAAGTAATGCGTTGCCATTCATTTCGCAGTGGCATGACGACTTTCCATCTTTCTAGAGCAAGTGTGAACGTCATTGTAGAACTTTATTTGAAACGTCATTTCATTTTGAAATTTTGAGGCGTGCAGCTGCCACGTGCACCCTTCTTCACATTTGGCCCTCAACCGAGTCGCATCGCTGTGGGTGAATTTAATCCCGTACCCATTCTTCAAAGCATGATCGCTAATTTCTTCTCTAATTTTATTCAACAAACTGTATTTTTTGCCAAGGCTCATACCAAGAAATGTGCATTGTGCTTCTGGTTGGCGTGGGAGCCTACTCTCAGCCATGTCCATGTCTTCATCGCTACTGCATTGGCATGCTAATCGGAGGTCCTCATCATCCTCTTCGTTTAAATTTGCTGAGACAGAATGCAAGACAATTGCAACTTCATGTCCAATTCCACGTACCTCATTCTGATTGGCCAACAATGTCTCTGTGGGCCCCACGTCACATTGACGGTTAATAACATATTCTTCCTTAGTCCATGACTCCATTTTCTTGTAAAAAAATTCTTCAAGTTGGCCAAAATTCCTTTCTCTTCAACTCTCGCACTTCTCTAGGGTTCGCTAATCGCTGATCAAATGCCTCTTACTGTCGAGAGGAGTTAGCTCTCTGTTTATATAAATTCCTGGTCCGGGAAACCTCCGCGGTGTCCTAGGACGCCGCCCCGGCCTCCTAGGACACCGCAGCGGCGTCCCGGGGAGCCGTCGCGGCGTCCTGGAGAGCCGTCGGGGCGTCTCGGGACGCCGCCGCGGCATGGCGACTAGTCGCAACGTCCAGGCAACACTTGTGCCTGTTATCCTTCCCAACACGGGCCGCCGCTGGGGCGCGGTGGGACACCGTGGCAGCGCGCTAGTTAACGGTGACCGTAACTGCGATGGTTGTTTTGTCATTTAGACGTACGTTCATGGTTACCTGTTAAAAATTAAACCACAATGATTGACTTGTCATTGACTTGAAACCACAATGGTTGATTTGTCATTTTCCCATGATATTACCATAATGTTGCCAAGTGAAGACAAAAGGATGTATCACATCTGTTGGCTTGTTTCTCCCGGTGAAGCGACTCTCTGACTTGACGATGACAACTGGCACCAATTTCTTTTCTTTCTTCTATATATATTATTATTATATTAAAAATATATAAGGGTAACGAAAGAATTTACATAAAAAATTTATTTACAAAATTAATTTTCACCACAGTCAAAATTATCATGGTTCATTCATTGAAATAATTCATCAATTGCTCGTTAAATAATCTCGTTACATTACAAGATTAAACAATGATCTTAATTTTTAGTAACTAATGTATAAATGTCATGTGTATGATATGCATCTTTGGGGGTTGCCAAATCGGTTCTCGGTTCCGTTCCAGTTTCGGAGCTCTTGGAATCGACAGTTTGGTTCTCGGTTCCGAGAGTAAGGAACTGAAACTGGAACCGCAGGAACCAAACCCAGAACCAGAATCGAGTCGCTATTTTGGTTTGGTTTCTGTTCCCAAATTGAAAAACAAGTTTTTTATGTTTTTCTCTTTCTCACTCGCTCTCTCTTTCGCCATCTCTTTCTCGCTCGCTCTCTCTTTTGCCATCTCTTTATCGCTTGCCTTCTTCCTCTTCCTTTCGACGTCATTCATTCCGTTGTTATTGGAAGTGATCAATCGGCCCTTCCGCTGATTCCCTGATTTAGGTGAGATTTTTGTCGGTAAATTTTCCAGCCTTTCAACCTATTCATTTCCGTTTATGTTGTTGCTTACAAAGTAGGGGTTGAGGAATTTACATTTATGAAGTTGTGATGTTTTTTTTTTTTTTTCTCGACCGATTGTCTGTGTTCTGTTAAATGCCGTGAACTGGAATCTTCTCCGATTGGGTTCTGTCTTGCGATCGAGAACCCAACAAAGCTTGAAATTCATCAAATTCATCAGAAATCAAAAACAAAACAGAATCGCAATTCATCAGTTCATCCAATTCATCAGAAATAAAAAACAAAACAGATTTCATCAGTGCAAGCCCTACTAAATCGAAGCAATTTAGAACATGAGGCGACTGGAGAGGCGACTGCAGAACACGGGGCTAGGCTAGGCGAGATGAGGCGAGGCAAGGTGAGAACAGAATCGAGGCGAGGCGAGGCGATTGGCGTCTGAGGAGAGAACATAACAGACGGCATCCGAGGCAAGAACGGAATAGAAGAGGGAAGCCCTCGTTCCAGAAGAAGAAGCCCTCATTCAGGTCGGATCCTCGGTTCTCTACCCCAAGAACCACGAATTGAACTGAAAATTAAAAAAAGAAACGAAACCGAACCAATTACAATTTTTGGAACCAAGAACTGGAACCGAACTGGAACCGACCAACGGTTTTGGGTCGGTTCTCGGTTCTCGGTTCTGGTCGATTCTTGCCCACCTCTATGCATATTCATAAAATATATAATATATATATATTTTTTTTCTTTATCGTTAAAAGGAAAATAGTCACGACTACGAGACACACACCACTTACATCACAAACATTCGAGAGACAGTTCTGACGTCAATTAAAACCTCCGTTAAATGTCACATTCATCATACACAACGACCTCACAACCTTTATCGAAGTCGCAATGGATAATGATCTTACGACTTTTGTTGATGTCTTAGCACGTACGATCCTACAACTTTTGTCGAGTCTCTCGCATTACCAGACTAACAAGCTTATCCTCCATAGATCTAGCATTTGGGACAACCCATCATTTATCCCTCGTACATTAAGTTATATTTCAATATTTTTTATATGAAAATATATGTATGGAAATCATTTTCGATTGTTTCTTGAAAACATGATACATAAGAATGAATGCAACATTTCACATGTTTTAACGTATCATCAAATAACATGTTATTAACCAAACATCACAACATATCATCGAGTCACATGATGAATATCATTCATAACAATACAGCAAAACCACATATCCTCAAGTATCAATATCAACCTAGCATCTTGTGATGTAGGCCAAAAGGGTCATACGCATGTAACATTGCTTACCTAGAAATCTTAGCACATTGTTAAAATTTTTCTCAATCTTCCTTCTTCAAACCTTTTTCCAAGAGTCTACAGAATATGACTATTTCTATCATATTTTTATCTTCAGTCCTCCTATCAACTAAATATAATTTCATTAAGTATGAGATGAAAATATCATGAGTTATCTCTTAAGTTGAAATATCAGACTTCCAACTAAATATCTCATCTAAATCAACAAAGAACATGTTTAGTCATTCAATAAAATTATGTCATATCACCATTAAAATTTGACGACCTTTCAACTACTTGGTTGCCAACAAGTCCATTGCGGAAACTTACGTATCCGCTATAGATATCCTCTTCACACACATTTCCAAATGCCCCCACAAGCATTTTACGTGATAAAATAAAAGTCCAAACATCCTCTCCTAAAAAAAACTTAAATCTCAAGCATCCACTATTTTGTGGAAACTTACTCGTTCGCTGTAAATATCCGCTTCACACATAATATTATGTGGACACTCATTCTTTCTCGCTCACATGTTATTCCTGAAACCAATTATCCATAAACACCCACACTTCCGTAGATACAGATCCTTCCACGAATACCAACACTTTCGTTATGGATATTTGCTCACATTGTCTGCTAATAATAATTTGCCACGTATACATATCTTTCCATAGACAAAACTTATTTCGTAGATTTCACCTCATATTCGTAGACACCAATGCTTCTACTACGGATATCCATTCACTTTGTCTGCTAATCACAATCTGCTGCATCGCATATCTTTATGTGGACAAACCTTATTCCGTTGATTCCATGTAATACCCCAAATTTTATTGTCTTAGTTTTGCTTGAAATGTATTTAATGCTATATTTTGGTGATTGTAGCAAGTATATTGAATGAATTATGGTTTATGGCCTTTAGAGATTAACCAAGTATATTGAATGGATTATGATTGTGGTCGACCAACTTGGTTGGTTTGATCGATCGAATGATGCACAGTGTGAAAAATGGAGGCTCTCTGGTTGTTTTGTGGATGACCAGTTTGTGGGTGGTAGACCATGAAGGATCGATATGCGCTTATAGAGGGGGGAGGGGTGAATTAGGCTTTCTAATTTTTTTCGTGTGATATTTAATTCTCTAAACCCTAAGTGATTTATTAATAATATATAATAAAACAATGCATAAATATAAAGAGATTAGGGGAAGAGAATGCAAACAATGTTGTTCATGCGGTCGGTAACTCACTAACTCTGGCCTAGTTCGTGCTTCAAGCTTCCCACTTGGAGATTCTTAGTTGCCCAATCTCCCTGATTGACGATGTTTGACTTCACAGGTGTCAAATAAATCGTTACAGACTATTCTCAGGGCATCACCCTTTGGATTGATCTTCACGGACATCAATCTAGTCGTTGACTATTATGGGGCGTTACCCTTTGTCCGACTAATTCGTAGGGCGACACTGTTTATGTTTGAGTACAATGATGGAAGTGGAAAATACAAAGATTCATAACTTTTCCAAATAGAAAACTCAAGTTTGGGAGTATGGAGAGTTAGGTTACAAGCTCACAATATAATTTGGAATTGAGTCTCAAATTTTGCAGGGCTTCGCCTCTATTCCCGGTTCGTTGCTATGAGCTTCGGAGTGTTTTATATTTATAGACACTATAAATTTGGTCGACCAATTCTGTAATATCCCGAATTTACGATATGCTAAGCATACGATTTAAGTAATAATTGTGGGGTAATTGGAGCTAAAATGGACGATTAAGGTATTGACCAAGAGAAACATATTTGGAAGAAGTGAATTATGATACCCTGAATTATGTTAATATTAAGCTTAGGTGAATGATTTAGGATTTATTGGAATTAACTTGAGTAATTTAAGATATTAGTCAAATGAAACATATTTGCATGAAGTGAACTATGATATCTGAATTATATTCATACTTAGTTTAGGGAAAAGATTAAGGTTATGAGAGAATTGTTTAATGATATTTGGAGTTAGATATGACGATATGAACTAAATTGATAGTCAGTGAAATTAGAAGTGATGGATGAAAGCTTTTGTTTAAGGTATTGGTAAGAGTTAGATATATTAAGGTTATTAATATTTATAGGTATATTGGATTTAATGTTGGTTTTGGAAGTAAGGCTTGTTTATAAGATACAATAATAAATTGAAGATTTAGTAGATGATAGGGAGAAAGATTAGAAGACATTAGTAAGGAGGTTATTGAAGTTTAGGGATAGTTAGGATATAATATATATATATATATAAGAGGAAATAATGTGGCGAATGATAGATTGAAGTTGGCGGTTGATCTCTAATGAAGGAAATACAAAGATTGTGAACAAATTTGGCACAGGTTGATCACCATTCAACCAATAATTCAATATGTTGTAAATTTTGGATTTCCAGTTGATCGTTCAAAGGAGTCAATCGACTGGTGCGATCGATCGGCGATCTGGAAAGTCACCAAAAATGGAAACTTCATCGCCTGAAAGCTTATAGGTTGATGTTTAACGCGTCTGGATGATGAGAAGTCTCTCATTTGGCCTTCCATCTTCAGTGGGATGCTGAAGAGTCATTGGAAGGTGGCTTATAAATAAAGATGTAAGGAGCGAAAATATTATAGAGATAAAAACCATGGGAAAACTTTGCTGAAATTTTGAGAGAAGTTGTGTTGCTATGTTCTGTGATTTTGTGTGAGAAGCAGTGAAAGGATTTGGTGAGAGGGTGAAAGCCATGAGGGTTCTTGTGTGAACTTTGTGAAAGATAAGAGGGAAGTTTCTGGACTTTTTGAAAAACGTGAGAAGCTGCTGTGATTTTCGTGGAAATTTAGAGAGGGATAAAGTAGTGAATGTGATGCAGTCTGTGACCGGAGGGAACCACTAGTTGCGAGTTTTTTAGAGGAAACTACAAGCATCTGATGTGGTCCAAGAATGAGACTGTGAGCCGAGAGGGCTGCTGTTGTGGTTTTGGAGGAGTTTAGGTTTTCAGGTTTCAAGTTATTCAAGTAATTCGACCTTCACTCATGTTTTTCTTAAAGGATTTATTATATGAGATGGTTGTTGTCATTCGTTACTGTTAAGTTGAGTTTTGATTATGATGCCAGCATGTTATTGGTAGACTTATTCTCGACAAAATAATAGGATTATTGGTTGAGGTTTGAGTGCTGATTGATTATTGTTATCAAGTGGAAAATATTGGTGTGATTACTGTCTCAATTGTTATACTTTGTTGGTTTTGTGGGGTATTATTAGATAGCATAATGTAGAATCGATATACGCCTATAGGGGGGGGGGGGGGGTGAATATAGCGTTTTAACTTTTTCGTGCGATATTTAAATTCTCTAAATGCCTAAGTGATTTATCGAATACGATTAAATATGCAATCACATTAAATGCGTAAATTAAAGAGAAGGGTTAGAGAAATGTACACAATATTTGTTTACGCGATTCGGCAAACTAGCCTACGTCCGCGCTCTAAGTTGCACTTGGAGATACATTAAGTAATTGGCTTGCGGGTGCCAATAAAACCGTTTACAAATTGACTATTAGACTGGGCGTCACCCTTGACTAATTTTAAGGTCGTCAACCTTAGACTTTTACGAGTCGTCACTCTTAATTTGACTATTTCGGGGCGTCACCCTAGTATGATGAATTCTTAGGGAATCACCCTTTACAATCAAACACAATAATAATTCGGAGATTAAATCTCAAATCTATCTAATCCGAATTCTCCCAAAATATAACTCGCAAATTCGGAATAGGGAGAATTGGATATACAACTATATCGAAAGCTCACAGAGATTTTATCGCGTATGAAAATAGGTAGAGCTTCGCTTTAGAATCTTTGGTTCGTTGTTGAGAGCATAAAGTGATCCTCTATTTATAGACACTGCCACTGCGTCTTCCGGACGACCTCAGCGTCCGCACTTATCGTCCGCACGACCGTTGTAAAAATGCCCGTTGAGAAAAATAGCCGTTGCACAATTCTAGGCATTTGCGGACGCCATTCTCATCGTCTGCTGCGTCCGCATATATCGTCCGCATCTTCAATAAAATTGGACAGATTCAAAGCGGACGCTAATATTCGCGTCCGCACCGTCCGCACCCACTGGGTTCATCGTCCGCGACTGCACAAATTTGAAAGGGACGCCAAACCATTGTCCTCTTCTTCACTTCCGTCTGCACAGCTGAAGGATTGCGGACGCCAATTTACGTCCGCCTCGTCCGCGAGCATCGTCCGCGTGTTCATCAAAATGGACAGGAGCAAAACGGACGACTAAAGCCACGCGTCCGCCTCATCCGCAGCTGCATAGCCTACTTTATACTTTCACAAAATGTTTCCTCTAAGTCATACGAACATTCCATTCTCCTGCATCGACTTAGAGAAACACATTAAACATTCCCAATACCCTTAATCAAGGGTATTCTCAATTTAATCGATAAATATGATATATAAGAATTCAATGTATAAACAACTTTTACACTTTATTAAATTTCACATCATCTAGATCACATAGTCTAAACAATCTCCCTTATAGATAATGTCCAAAACATATAAAGTTGTTTATTTCCTAACCTAAGCATGTGCCACAAACATTGCATATTTGATTTATTCAATTAAGTTATGCAAGTTATCAATCAATTAATCCAAGCAATATGCTACTAAAATATAACTTATTGATCACCTAAATTAACACACAATTTAGTCATCATCAAAATAAAACTTAGCCTACCAAAAAGGCTAACACGTAATCTCTGCTTTAACTGTTGCACTCTATTTGGTTGAAACAATGGTTGGGTACTGTTTGAGTATATTTCTCCATTGGCAAATGATAGGTTTTAGATGTAGTGGAAGGACTATTGTTCTGTAAATTGTTGGATAAGGAGGAAACTATAATTTGTTGGCTCAAATGTTATTTTGTTGGACATATTGTGAAGTTGTACTTTGTTGGAGTAAATTGTTAAGTTTGGATTGAGGAGATCAGTTAAGCAATGAATTGCTTGTAGTTAAGGTTGATTATTGGTAAATTAATATTGATAATTTCATATTGTTGATAAATAGGTTTTGAGAAGAAACTCTATGTAATACCCCGACTTTTTTAAGTTGGATAATTATTTTTATCGGGATATTACGAAGAACGTATTCGTAAGAATTCCATTTATTAAGATTAAATGGAATTTACTGTAATTAAAATAAATAGTAATTTAATGAATTTAAATTATATTGTTCGGGATTATTTTATTTATTTTACATTAAGGATTAATTAAAGAAGAAAATTAATTAGGATTGGGTTAAAGAAAATTTAAAAGAGGGATATAGGAGGCATGAACCGGTTCATGCCATTTGCACTGGTTCACTAAGTGAACCGGTTGTGTGGGAGAAAGATATGACCTCTGGCCATTTCTTCACAGACTGAAACGAGAGGGAAAGAGAGTGACAAAGGGAGGGAGAAGAGACCGAGAGCGAGAGGGAGACGGGGTCCGCGACGACGAACGGCGACGACGAGCGAGGCGACAGGTCTAGCGTGCGCGATGTCCAAGCAAGGCGGAGCGGCGAGTCACGACGGTTCGCGACTAGGGCTTGCGAATTGGGGCTCCTGCGGGTTGTGATTTTCGGTGGTGATTGGTGGTATGTTGGTCAAGTTTTCTTCCTCCTTGTGTTCTGATGGTCGAACATTGTAGGGAGTGATTGACACCGACGCTTTGTGAGGGATACAGGGGCTGGCGTTTTCGGCAGAGGAGCACTTATGGCTCGTGGTTCATGCTGGACCGGCCAAGGGCCTGGGTCCTGCCCGCGGTTCAGGTTGAACCGTGCCTGGTGTGATGAATTTTCCACCTTCCAACTGTGTGGTTCTGCCCACACACGATGGGGAGCACAATTACTGGAGTTGGTTGATGAATTGAAAGAGGTTGTCATTGGCTCAAAATATTGTCTGAAAAGGGCAGATGAGTGAGATTAAATGATGGCAGAAGGGGAGGTGTTCTGGAGAAGAATTTCTCTTAGGTGTGCTGGAGGTCTGAGCTGTGTGCTCTCTGGTTCTTTTGGAGGCCGAGTGTGAAGTTGTGGGAGTGTGAGGTAAGACTTGGGTGTGTTTTGGCCATGTGGAGGCCCTACACCGCAAATGTGTGCGTGAGTTGAGTTATGGTTTGATGATTTCTGTCGTTAGTTTCCCTGTATTGGTTGGTGATTTCTTTGCTGGATGAATTGTGTGTTAGTTCTCTGGATTGTTATTGACAGTTGCTCAATATGTTTTCTATACTTTAATGCTATATGTTTTTGTCCTCTGTAATATTCCTATATCCATGTTATCGTCCTATAATTATGTTGCTCTGTGATAGTGTTAATTTGTATGTTTTCCATGCTTGGATGTTTTGTGCTTTAGTGTTGTTGTAATTTCTCTGTTAATGGATCCATTCTTTTTCTCTGTTAATGGGTTCATTCCTTGGATTCCCTGTTGTGCATAATTCTCTTGAGCATGTTATCTAAAATGAGTAATTATAACTAGTGTAATTAACTAGTATATATTGAGCATGCTAATCAAATTGTTAATTTGTTAAGTATCTTAACCTAATCAATCTGGCTAACCTAAACAAGATAATTAATAAAAGCATGTTAATAAATCAGGTTATAAACTTCTTAAGCATGTTATAGTTCTTTCATGTATTGTTTGATTTATCTATTGCTTTGAAATATATGTTATCGTCGCGCATAATTATGTCTGTTATGGTTGCTATATGAACTCTCCTATATGTTGTATATGCTTTTAGGGTAGTCTCATGTACCATAACGTTAGAAGGAACACCACCACGGGGTGGCCACATGCCTTGAGTGAGGAAAAGAACTAATCTTTCCCTTATCGAGATTACAAGACTCTTTAACATAATTAATTAGAAACTATAGGATTCCCCAACTCCACGCTCTAAATACGAGCTAAACCTAAAATATGTAATTAAAAGAGTGGCTTGGGGCAGACCCATCTCAAGAATTAAAGAGCGGCATCTCATATGCATAAACTCATTTTCTTACTGGGCCTTTAGGCTTACGTCTTACTTGTGGTGTAGGTACACAACGAGCGGAGTCCTCAAGCAAGTGAAGAAGCAGTTGATGAGAGATTTGCACGAGCAAGCTTGTGGTTGGCCAGGCTACGAGAAGTAAGAGATAATCGGATTGTAATTTAATTAATTAAGTTTTCTAAAGTGTAATTAAATTATATTTATTTGTATTTCAATTTCTTAGTTCTTTCTCAAACGATTTTATTAACGCTTCCGCAACGTTTTTCTCAAACAAATATAATTAACGCTTTCACAATTGTTTTACTTCTGAAATGTTTTAAGTGTTTCTAATGGCCCGGCTTGCACTATGATATTTTTTTAAAAAGGGGTTTTAAACAAAAGCTTTGAATTTCACACGTTTTCAATGAATTACGAAAATCCGAGTCGTTACACTCTAAGTGGTAACTCAGTAAAGCTAAAGACTCCAGATAAGTTGTACTACATGTGTTTTGTCCAAAAGAGCCTACATCACAGGAATTAAGGTTTGTTTGATGTTTGCTTTTACTTTATGTATTGTTGATTGTTTGGTATGAATTGTATATTTATTAGATTTAAGTTCAGTTCATTAGTTAGGAATGAATCACGTTTTGATGATACAATCGATGAACACGTTAGATAGAATTGTATGGTCACAACAACGTTAGTACTTGGAATCCTAAAATATATGAAAGTAAATAAACGTAAATAGATGGTTAGAAATGTGGGTTATTGAGTTGGTCACTTAGGTATGTGCCACGGGATGGGCGTCTGGGCAGTGTATTAGGTGTGTGCCATGGGATGACCGCCTTATGCATAAACCGCTCTACCTTGTAAAGTTGACATCTCTAACACTTGTATAGGTAATTGGAACTAAATGAAAATGGAACTGTAACAGAATTAAAAGGAATATAAGTAAATAGTTGTTTGTGTGGTCCGGTTAATTACGTCCATCACAGAAACAGAAGAAATCATAGTAAAAGGCAACAATAACTAATATGTAAACGAAAACGTAATGGAAAACAGAAAACTTAGTACGAACTTTAAAAGTTGCATGTGTGTTTCATGTTTTACGTTTATACCGCTTACTGAACTTTAGGCTCATAGTTAGGTCCTGTGATGTAAGTAAGGAGTCAATGATTGGATAAAGCTCATTGAGGACGCAGCTGATGGGGTGTTGTTGGGTTGAGCTGTTTGTGCTATTGGTGATATTGACCTTGGTGGGTTATGGCTCAGGGAATGAATTTTTAATATGTTATGTATTTCAATTGTTTTAAATGATGTGCTATTGATACAAATGTTTTTAATAGTGTTCATGTATTAATGTTTTTAAACTGCTAAAATTATATGGTTTAATGGTTAAGACTTCCATTGTTTGTTACTATGGTTTTTCCCTCACGCAAATGTTTTAAAGAAAAGAAAATTTTTATACGGTAAAAGTTACGGGATGTTACTTTTTGGTCGACCACATCCGATCGTTGGAAACTAGTTGGTGTGCTCTACACTTTTTCGGTCGACCAGTTTCATCTTTGCTCGACCGCTTACTCAACCAAAAACTTAATGTGCTCTCTATACTGTATTTCGGTCGACTGCCTCGACAACATCATCAACCCCTTACTCGTCCGAAAAACTGAGAGCTCTCTGTAATATATTTCGGTCTATCTCGTTGACTGCATCCTCGACCGAATCATTTCCAGGGCAATTTTGGTCGACCAGAACTCCAGTTTGCACGACCTCAGCTCCTTCTTTTTTCCATCATTGATATTTCTAAGTCCCAATAGGATGCATATTCACTACATAGACTTAGATAAACATGTTAACACAATTTTAATACCCTAATCAAGGGTATTTTCAATTAATATAAATCTAAATATAATGATTGTACAATTAAAAGCATTGATCAATAAACAACTTATAATTTTCAATTGAAACACTCATCATTAAAACAATTAAGCTTAACAACATTTAGGCTAATAGACCAGAATCAAGACAGATTGAATTCTATTGCTCTCAAGTAGATTTGCGCTTTACCGGCTATGAATTTGTGGTCGATCGATTTTATGGAAAAACTAGAAATGGTTGCTCTCGGGTTGATTTGTGGTTGACCAGTTTATTGGTGGTCGACTGAGAATGTGTAAAATCACTGACTTTAGATGAAATATCACGATTTTAGTGGGTGAATTAAATTGGTGACTCAACACTTCATTGTTAAGAAAGCGCCACTTCATGTTTGGGTGGCTGGAGTCAGTACATAAAGAGGATTTAGACATTATTTTTGTGAAGAAAAGGCATTAGTTTGTGAAGAAAAAGAAAGGGAATCGTGAAGGTCATTGTGTTGGGAGTAATATGTCCAACAAGCAAATGTAATAGAACAATTTTATAATATATGAATATGTTTATATTGATTGATATTATGTTAACATTTTAGATTATGTTTTATAAAATTTATAGAAAATTCCTTGGTTATTTATGCTAACTTTATATTAGCATATATATTGTATATATGTGGGATAAAATATAAAGAGTAATAACCAGAATATATCCATGACTTATATTTGAAGTATGGAATCTTCAAATAGTTCATAGTCATAAACATAGTTTATCTCATTAAGAATGTATAGTCATATTCCGACTAAATATGTAGTGACATAAAATAAATATGTTTTATATGATATGATTATATAGGACTGGACCAGATAAAATTATATTGTTCTGATAATTTTCGTTAAATATAGAACAATTAATTTTATCATAATGATGGCCATATATGTATGATCTAAATTCGTTGTATTTAATAAACTAATATTTTATTTTGATTTATTCTTAGTTTTACTCGGTAAAGTTTTGTACGAGTTACGATTCGTATAGCTTGTATATTGGGAGTAAATTAAAATGAATAGTTGAGAATATTAATATCGATACAATGAAATCCATTTATATAGATTCCCTTATTTGTTAGTTCAATGATCAAATAATTAGCACGCAATTCATAATTGTTATGAATTAATTATTCAATCAATAACTAATGGTAGTCAATGATGAAGATGCAATATGAGAGGTTAACGGATTATAAATCTGGCTCTATTGTGAATCTAAATGGAGAGTTAATACATATGTAATGACTATATCAATGGATATTGCTTTAAGTAAATATACTCTATAGTTTTAAGAGTGCAACTCTTGCACTCTAAGTATTTAGTGGAATTACTTTAGAGTTAATAATTATGTTAATTAATATAAAGAGTTTATATTAATTAATGAAATATTATTGGAGCTTAAAACTATAGGTCCATCGGTCCCTTCGTCACCTTCTATCATTATTCGAATAATAGAAAAATGAACAAATGAAATTAAATAATTAATTATAAATTAATTATTTAATACACTTAATAATAAGTTTATTATTTTTTCATTAGATAAAATAATTAAATTATTGATTATTCAATTAATTAAGACAAAATGACAAAAGTTGTCAAAGTTAATATATTTGTTATATTTCATTAAATGGAATAATTGAATTATTGATTATTCAATTAATTAAGAAATATAAAGTAACTTTTAAAAATAGTTTTTAAAATGGATTTTATCAAATTTGAATTAATGTCAAATTTGATTTAATGTCATGACCTTTTGTTTTCCATAACATTTTTGTTATAAATGTGTTATAACTTAAATGTGCCAAGTGTTGAGCTATGGTGACAAGACTTTTGATTTCCATAACATTTTTATAAATGTATGAAATCAATTATAATTTTAATGAGGAATTTGTAGTGTTTTTCTCTAAATGTCATAATGGCCGTTATGAAGCAATACTACTATAAATAGAGGTCCAACCTCATTAGATGAAGGTGGGAGAAGAAGTTGAAGTTGAGGTTAAAATCTTTGAGATTAAGAAATCCATTTTAAGAGAAAAATTTATGTCTTCTGTGTTGGCTTTAGATAAGTGTTTTCTAAATACAAATAGATCGTCTCGTGTGTTGACAATACGATCTATCATAAATTGAGTGTGATCTTGTTTCGTTCATCACGCCCACACGTGCTTATTCGAGGTGAGGAGGATTGGTGGAGAAGATCAAATGTTGATTTTATACCTGTGTGAAGTAAGCTACAAAGATAACATTCTTTATCTTTAGATTAGATCTAAATAGAGATTTTAAATACATATTATTATTAATATATTATAACAATGATCCGTTTTACGTTCATGTTAAATTTGTTTTTCATGATACATAGGTTACACACGTTACCGTTGTTATGAACATCGATAATTTCACCGTGCAAAGGAACCTAAAAACCAACACATTGAGGGGAAGATAAACTAGGGTAGAAAGAAGAAGAGTAAGAAAAAGAGAAGGGAAGACTGTAGAAGCAAGTTGTCTCTCAATTTCTTTAAGGAAATTAAGATAAGAAATGAATGTTTGTGTTTGCCGTCGGGCTACATCACAATGATTAGGATTTTATAATTTATTGATGTTTTGGAGGATTTGATGTTATGATATACCGTATTTGTTAGATGTGAGACTCTGTATATGATAATGTTTCTTTGAGGATTTGTTGTTTGAATTGAATGTTAACTTTGTTGTGCATAAACATGACATTGGTAATAGAAATCATGTACATAACATGTTTAGGACTTAAGAATATGTTGAATTGACAATATGCTTGTTTTGTTGATGATATATTAATATAGGTTAATGAATGCATACATAATCATGCATCATGATATTTTTTAAGGAAAAATACGAAAATGTTTTATATGTATGTGTTTTATATAATAAATATGGAAATTGAAATATATACGTAAAGAAAATGAGAAATGATTAGTTGGCCAAAGATTACCACTAATTCATAAACAATGAAAAGAAATTGTTATGGTTATGACTCTCCGTTATAATTATAGCTCACCATCACAATTTCTTAAACAATAAGAACGATTTTGAATTGGCCAATGATCACCACTCTTTCCAACATTTTAAGAATGGTGGAGTTGACTTATGTTAACCGCTCTTTCATAAACGATAAGAATGAGAAAGAAAACGGAAATGAAAATATTTGAAGCATATTATCTTTTATGTTCATAATGCATCTAATTTATTACTATGCATTAAATTTATAAATTATGTCTTGTTATATAGGTAAGCATGATATCAAGGGTACGAGTAGCTAATAGAGGATTTACGCATTGTGGATTTTGTGTTAACTGGGCTAAACAAATAAGGGAAAGGAAAATGTATTTGTAAATGTTCATGAACATGGTTTTCAATTTGTGACATGATTTGTAAGATTTAACAATTTAAAAGAAAGAAATTTGTTTATGGTGTTCCAATATATTCGTTCTCATGCTTTTATTACAAAAAGTTTTCCACTATACGTTTTTATAAAAGAAAAAGTATTAAGAATCCATACATTTTATGTAAAGTAAAGACGGGTTGTTGCATTCCATCTCACATCTACGAACACCAACACTTTCGATGCAAATATCTGTTTATATAGTCTGCTAATCACAATATGTCATGTTCATGTATCTTTCCGTAGGCAAACCTCATTTCGTGAATTCCACCACGTGCGCAGCCACATGTTCGTCTGAACCCAAGTATTCACGAACACTAGCACTTCCGTGAATGTCAATACTTCTACAGACACGTCATCACGCAACTAAAATCAAATATCCGCCGACATTATTCTTCTACACCCAAGAAGTGTCCAAAACTTGGATGTCCGCACACTTAGTCTCGACTCCTGGATACCTGTAACACCTCAATCTTCATATAAAAACCTTTAGGATTTCACTTCATCTCTCTTTAAAATTCCAACTTAATCCAAATTAATAACAATTAACTATTTTTAGAACTTTATATACCATCACGAACTATCCCTTTATATAAAATCGTACATAATTTTTTTTGGGTGTTACACTCACACTTTGTGTTATAACATGGTGAAAACTAATAATTTCCAACTTGAAATTAACTCTATAAATGAGATCCACAACGCATTCTCATTAGTTTGACCTAAAAAAGCAAATTCCAAATCATAAATTCTGATATTCTTCCCCTCGAAACGAATTTTACTGCAAGTAACAAATTTTTAAATTTTCAAATCTCTTTTCCACAAAATATTTTCAATAAAATTTACAATACAAGCCTAATCGATCTCACCCAATAAAATTTATTTAGGTCATATCAAAATCTAAGGGAGAAATTGACACTAAAATTGGAGTTGCTTTGCCGTGACAGTGACTGATCGAGGCTCCCCTTATTTCTGGTGTGTTGAGTAGCAACTCTAGCTCCGCCATCGTGGAAAGGTTGACTCGTTGTTATCCCTAAACATCGAGTGCCGCACGGTCCTTCTTAAATCTCTTGAAAGTAGGAACGTGACATTTGGCCAAGCACCAGAGCTCATGATTGGCTTCCAATTCGTCAGTATTTGGCCATTTGCCATCGCAAAATTGCTGCTACGTGATGGCCTGAAGTTTCTCCTAAAAAAAAAGTGGCCAATCTCTAGAAAAGAATTTCAGCAAATCTTCATCTTCCCTTCTTCGTACTAACATACTCCTAATTTTGACACGTAACTCGAATTTAATTGGAAATTCGCCATGTAGATCTTTAAAGCTTTGTTAAGTCAGTGTCGTAAAACTTACCCTTTAATCTTCGAACAATAATATTATTATTTTATCGTAATTTTATTGGCTGCAAATGCAATTATATATTTCTTCAATCAAGACGACACGTCATCTCAAATTCGTAGCTTCTTAAGGTGGCAGCCAACACTTAAGCCACGTCACTCTTCTTTTTTCTTTTGGTTTTTTTGACGTGGGATCATCTCAATTTGTATTCTTCTAATTTGATGAGACAATGTCTTCTAATATTCAAAATCTTATATTATAATGTTTGGAATAATACAAATACGTGGCCACGTGTTCTATTTTATAATATATAAATGTGTCATATGTCGTGTACATTGCTTCTTTAATTTTATATATTTTTTAAAAATATCATATTGCAATTTTAATAAATCTAAGGGCATTTCTTTTAATTATATCCTTAATGTAATTTTTAAATAAACATTAAAGCTTTTTAATATATGTGTTTATATTAATCGGTAATTAGGATTGACTAATAATGATTGAAAAAAAGGTTAATTGTCCATAATTCGCTAACGGAAAATACGCTATTGCCACAATGCTAAATTTCAAAATCCTTGCTCTATCTGTTCAGAATTCAGATCGTCTTCGTTTTGCAGACAAACGACTCATAGTCATAACAGCACTAAAAATGGTGGCGAAGGAGACTGGGGTAGTTATGCTTGCGGTTTTATTTATACAACACGCATTACGCTTTTAAGTATTCTGCCTAACCCAAACGAGCCGGTATTGATATTTTTTTGAGTAGCGAGTCTACTACATCCGTAGGGCGGGAACCCAAAAGTTTCACTCGAAGTTGCTCCTCAGCGTCTCTGTCGCTCTCTCTGCCCACCCCTATTTTGTCAGTGGTCTACTCCTAGGGTTCTGAAATTGAATCGTCGACTATTTTCGGGGTTAAGGGTTCGATTTTGGGGTCTTCTCGCGCTTTCTAACGCAGGGCAGGAAATGAAAATGGTTCTGCGTAACGGTTCCAAGGTGTGGGTTGAAGACAGAGAGTTTGTTTGGGTTGCTGCTGAAGTCATTGACCAAAGTGGTAAACAGTTACGAGTCGTGACTGCTTCGGGGAAGAAGGTCAACATTTTGATTTTTTACACGAGCTTCATTATTTGCGTTGTGTAATCAAATGAATTTTGTTGTTTTTTTTTTCCTGGTGGATTATGTAGGTTTTGGCTTCTCCAGAGAAGGTGTTTCCGAGGGATGCAGACGAAGAGGATCATGGCGGAGTGGACGACATGACGAAGTTGACTTATTTGAATGAGCCTGGCGTGGTATATAATCTGCAGAGGAGATATTCTCTCAACGACATATATGTAAGATTCCGTGTGTATATAATCTGCAGAGGAGATATTGTCATAGTGACAGTTGATGACAGTTTTCTATGGTTACAGAGCTTACAAAATTAATAGAATTATGGATTGTCTCATCTCCCTAATATATGGATTAGCTTGTGTGGTAGAAATGTACTAATGATGCTGCTTGTATATCATTGTTATGCACCACTGGTTTGACAGGACTCTAACCATTTAAAATAGGCAATGGTATTATGGAGTTCTACTATTTCTATTTAGGTGGTGTAACTAGATTAGATTTGAATGAATCAAGAATTCAAATTTGCGAGGATTTGGTTGTTGCAATTTACAATCACAATGTATGATCTGAGTGGCCATCTAATGTGCCTATATTAATGACCTTGGTTATCAATTACAATATATGCTCAAGCGAATAGAGTTCTATGTTGGATCTAAGCTGATTTGGCATCTAAGTTGGATCTTTTGCCATTAAAGCTACATTTTTTGGTGTTTAGTAGTTAAGAAATTTGACTTATTGAGGAATTCATTATATACTGAATGTTCATGAATGAAATTTCAACTTAAGCTGTGGTTGATTGCTGTTAGCGTTCTACATTGTGTAGTTGCTTCAGTAAAGGATGTCTTTTAGTATACGCTATTTTGTAGACTGAATGGAGTGATAATTTTGAGTTTATCATTGATTTAGGTGGCGTTCAGGTTTTTTGTTTTTCGTTTTGGGCTTAAGATAACCAAAAAGTTTAAAAAGTTATATACCTCAATGGTTTTCTTTATGATGTTTTTATGGATTTTACATAAGATTTGTGTCAAAGTTGAACTCTTTCACTCCATCAGACATACACAGGTAGCATTTTGATTGCCGTTAATCCATTCACAAAGCTTCCACATCTATACAATATCCATATGATGGAGCAGTATAAGGGTGCTCCTTTTGGGGAACTCAGCCCTCATGTTTTTGCAGTTTCTGATGCTTCTTATAGGTGTGCAATTTTCAATATTTAGTGCTAATAATGTTACTATCGATTAATGACGACTAATGATCTTTATTTTATGTTCTTTTGTTTGTTAGAGCAATGATCAGTGATGGTCGAAGTCAATCCATATTAGTTAGTGGAGAAAGTGGGGCAGGTAAAACTGAAACAACGAAATTAATAATGCAGTATCTCACATTTGTTGGTGGTCGGGCTTCTGGTGATGATAGGACAGTTGAGCAACAAGTTCTTGAGGTAAGGGTTATCCTCAAGCTAATCTAATGTATTAATTGACGTCCAGATTTTTTTATGTAGATAATATTAAAAAAAGAATACCCGAGAAAAGAATTTTTGAATTAGTAGAGCTACTTAATTTTTCAACTAAGGTGGATGAATTTTTTTGAAGGAATTTGGGACGGGCATTGATATCTTTTCTCTTTCAGTTTGGATGATTAGATTTTATAATGGTGTACTTGTTAAAAATTTTAAAACCAAAATAATTCTTGTAATGTGATTTTGTTTTGCTTGCAGTCAAATCCACTCCTAGAGGCCTTTGGGAATGCAAGGACAGTTAGAAACGATAATTCAAGGTTGGCCCATTTTTTTTGGAGTCATGGTTGCAAAATTCTGTTTCTAATTAAGGATTTCCCTTATTATCATCTAAATATTTACTTGTTACTTTTTCCTCATTCAAAAGAAGCATTGAGATCATGCATATATTTTCTTTAATATCACTTGAGAATGTGTTATGCAAGAATTATGTGACAGCCCGCCCTGTGAAGGCAGTGATGACCTATGTGAGGGTCTGATCTATATCAGTGGGAATGCACAATCTCACATCGCTTTGGAGAGTGAAAAATACATAGTTTATAATTAGGATTTTTCTCCCAATCAGTATAACACGTTTTGAGCTGACTCCAAGACCAAAACTATGTGGACTTCTACCCAAAGCGGACAATATTGTACTGGGAGGACTGAGGACGTTACAAATAGTATTAGGGTCAAATCTCAAGCCGAAGTGTGATCGATGAGGATATCGGGTCCTTCATGGAGGGAGGGAGATTGTGGCAGCCCACCCTGTGAAGGTCAAGATGACCTATGTGAGGGTTTGACCTATATTAGTGGGGGTGCACAATTCCACATCGATTGAGAGAGTAGAAAATACATAGTTTATAAGTAAAGTTATTCTTTCTATCTAGTACAATGTGTTTTGGACTGACCCTAAGAATAAAACCGTGCGAGTTTCTATTCAAAGTGGACAATATTGTATTGGAAGGACTAAAGACGTTACAAATTATCTCTGGAGAGATGATAGTGTTGACATCTATGTACTTGAAGAAAAAGGAAATCTATCCTAAGTTCCATACCACTTAACGTTACTTCACTGTAAATTAGAATGACCACTAGCCCACCCTGTGAAGATTAGGATTACCCATGTGAGGGTCCGACACATGTCAGTGGGGGTGTACAATCTCACATTGCTTGGAAGAGTAGAAAATGTATGATTTATAAGTAGAGTTCTTTTCTTTATCTAGTACAACACGTTCTGGATTGACCGGCCCAAAGTGGATAATATTGTACTGGGAGGCCTGATGACGTTACAAATTATCTTTGAAGATGATAGTGTTGACATCTATTTACTTGAGGAAAAAGAAAATCTATCATAGGTTTCATACCACTTGATGCTGTTTCAATGTAAATTACAATGATCATTGATATCAGTCATTACAATTTATGATCAGAACAATGCCTCTTGGTTGGGGTGTAAAATCATGTAGGCATGTACTTATGGAATCAGTGGTGGCATTAATTTTGCTTTGGGTGATTAGTTATGAATCTAGAATGAGTTGCTGCAAGGATAGAGACAAATATTTTTTTTGAAGTTTCTCATGTCATGTTCACCATTCACACCGATCGAAGGTATCATCATAAAAGATCCATGTTTATTGTAGGCATAGAATCTAACGTATGTGCATGTACTAGTCAATAATTTACTACGCTCAAAATAATAACGGGATAGTTTAGTATTTTTTTTTGTTGTTTTATTTGAAAGGTGATGCAAATATTCATTCTAGATCCTTTACACATATTGAACTAATATAATTTTGATTATGTTGCAGTCGTTTTGGCAAATTTGTAGAGATTCAGTTTGATGCTGATGGTAGAATATCTGGTGCTGCAATTAGAACTTACCTTTTGGAGAGATCTCGTGTTGTCCAGATAACAGATCCTGAGAGGAATTATCATTGCTTTTATCAGCTGTGTGCATCTGGGAGGGTAATCCTGCCACACTTGTCATCTCATTTTTTATGTTTGTCTTGTGTAAAATTTATGTACGGTGCTGTCTTAAATATGTTGTGCTGAATTGATCGTGCATTTATGGTTTGTGACTTATGTATATTTTTATGCCAACACATTTATCTTGGCCAATGCAATCCCTTCTAGGATGCAGAGAAGTATAGTTTAGATCAACCAAGTAAATTCCACTATTTAAATCAAAGCAAGACCTATGAACTTGATGGGGTGAACAGTGCTGAGGAATACATGAAGACCAGGAGGGCGATGGATATAGTTGGCATAACACGTGAAGACCAGGTTAGTGATCCTTGTGTACTTTTAAGTATTCTTTATGCTTCTATGTGCTTTTCCTGGCAAGGGTTCACATTTTATCTAGTTCGATCATCATTTTTCAGGAAGCTATCTTTCGAACATTGGCTGCAATATTGCATCTGGGCAACATTGAGTTTTCTCCTGGAAAGGAGCATGATTCTTCAACTATAAAGGATAAAAAATCTAATTTTCATCTACAAATGGCTGCTAATCTTTTCATGTAAGTGATGTATGAGAAGGATTTGGATTTATTGTGACGATGATGATAAATTGGTGATAGCAAGTCCATGGATGTCATGAAATAAAACATTGTATCAGTATTAATTTCTCGATTCACCAAAATCATGAGAACTTTAGTTGATCTTGTTTTCCTGTGATGTATTAGGTTATTTTAAGGCGCTGCTAATATTATACAGCGTTGAAGTCAATTTCTGAAGTTGTAAAGATTACCAAGCAAGTCTTGATAATCTCTGAGTTGAAATTCTTGAATTATATTAAAATTGTTGCACTGTTGAAATTTCTTCCAAGTTATTGGGTATGATTGGGTTACTGATGATTTTGGCATCCCTTGTGTGCTTATTGAACAACATCATGGGCTGCAATTTTCTATAATGACTCTGGGTACTTTTATTTGACAGTTGTAAGGATTTGCAATGCTGAGAATCTAACTTTATATGGTGCTCTAAAACTAGGTGTGATGTGAATCTCTTAATTTCAACTCTCTGTACGCGCTCAATTCAAACCCTTGAAGGAACTATTGTCAAGGCTCTTGATTGTAATGCTGCAGTTACTGGCCGGGATGCATTGGCCAAGACGGTTTATGCAAGATTGTTTGACTGGTGCTTTTGACTTTGAAACTTCATCAATTTTATTATTTTCTTGAATATATAAGACTTATTTTGTTTTTGGTTATCATCCAGGCTTGTTGACAAGATTAATCAGTCTGTTGGACAAGACCCAAATTCGTCTATGCAAATTGGGGTGTTAGACATTTATGGATTTGAGTGCTTTAAGGATAACAGGTAACTCTTTTTCAAGCTATGAATTGAGTTTATTTTTATTTTGTTTTAAACTTTTTGTTGTGAAATGTATGGTGAATACTTCTCTCTTTATAACTTTTCATACACAAAATGTGTGTATAAAGGCCAATGGCCTTCTCGCCTGAACAAAAACTGTATTTGGGATGATTGTTTGACAATTAAAGCTGTCAATGAAGTGTGACATGTTGAGCAGTTTTAATTGCTATAAAGTGTTATTTTTCTGAATTTAGCAAGTGATTCTACCATACTATATGTTTTCCAGTTTCGAGCAGTTTTGCATCAATTTTGCAAATGAAAAGCTTCAGCAGCATTTTAATGAGGTAATAAATTTTATTCTGTGAGTTGAATGCCATTTGGACATGACATAGTTTTTTTTTTTTTTTTCTGTTAATGTTACAGCATGTATTCAAGACGGAGCAGGAGGAATATAGTAAAGAAGAAATTGACTGGAGCTACATTGAATTTATTGACAACCAAGATGTCCTTGATTTAATTGAGAAGGTTTTCGTTGTTAATTCGTTTTGTTTGCTATGATGAATTTCTTTTGTGTGGATTTGTCTGCACATCATTAAAATCTCCATCAAGGAAGCTATGATGGTAAATTTGAAATGTTTTTGTTATTTTAACTTTAGAAAATAATGCAAGTGTGATAAGTCACCATTGCCATTTACATTTGTTAGAAAGTTAATAAAAAGATGTTAAAAAGTTGGCGGGTTAAATGAATTTAGGAGAGATGATTATTTAATTATTACTTGTAAGTAGTTGTAAGTTGAATCAATTATATAAAGATTCAATGTAGTTGGGGAGGGGGGTTATGAGATTTGTAGAGAAAGAAAGTGTGAGGAGAATATCCTAGACTCTCGAATATCCAGAGCTGTTGTAGTTTATTTTCTATGAATAATCAAGAAAAGGTTTTTCATTAGTAATCTTTTGGAATCAATTTAGATTCCTATCATTTGGTATCAGTGCCCTCGATCATGGGGCACCAAATTGTAGTTACTTGTTTGGATCTGCAGCAAGAATTAGTTCTAGATTGGCAGGAAAAGAATGAAGAATGGAAAATTAATCCTAAAAAATGTATAGATGCCATAATTGAAATGTGGGATGCAAGTGAAAGGTGGGAGAATAGAAGTGGAGAAGTAGCTAATGATAGAGGCAATTTTCCTAGTCAGGGCGATTTTCTCCAAAGAGAACTGAAGCTGCCTATTTTTTGTGGAAGCGAACCGGAGAATTGGATATTTGGTGTGGAACAATGTTTGGTGTGGAACAATGTTTGAGTGTGAACTGGAGAATTGAATATTTGGTGTTGTAACAACCAGTGTATGCTTTGAAGGATCAGCTTTGGCTTGGTACCAATGGGGGGCGAGTAGATGACCTTTTATTCATGGAAGGAATTAAGAGGTATTTTGCTTGGTAGATGCAGACATCACCGTGATGGCACCAGCATTGGTAGGTTGTTACGTCTCCGACAAGAAGTGTTCATAAGAGTTTACAGAACACAGTTTGAGATGTTGGTTTCTAATCTAACTCATGATCCTGATGAGGTTTTGTTTAGTGCCTTCTTTCAAGGAATGAAGAATAGTATTAAAACAAAGGTGAGATTGATGAGACCCGTGAGGCTAAGGGATTTAATAGCAGCTGCTCAACTAGCAGAAGGTCAAAATTTTTTGATAAATCCGTCAAGGGTGAATTATCAGATCCTTGAAAAGGCAGCAAATTATGGAGAAAATGAGACGTTCCAGGGTGAAACTTTTTTTCAGCAGAATCAAACTTCACAAAGAGGGAAAAATAATTTTGAAGATGAACGGAAACCAATCAGCAAGAGAGAAGAAGATGGGAAAAGCAAAGAAGAGATCAATTTAAATGAGAAGGAGACCTGAATTCTGAAATTTGATGTGGAAAAGAAGGCGGAAGATTGAAGGGAAAAACTAAACCAAAAGATTGGACTGGAATCTGACTTTACATTATCGTGCTCAAAGGGTAGTTCTAGCCTTGATACTCCCCACGAAATTGATGCAAGAAACAATAAGTTCGATCAGAACTCTCTAGGCAAACTTGTTCGGTCGAAGAACCATGAAGAACATCAGAAAGAACCTTCCAAGAAGGAAAAAGTTGAAATCGAAAAGCTTAAGGGAGCACTTGCAGTTTTGGTTAGACAATTGATGTTTTGGAAGTGGAATTACAGATCCTTTGGAAGCTTAAAGGAAGCAAGATAGGGCAACATTTGCCGAGAGAGGTAGAGAAAAACAGAGTCATCAAACCAAGTATCGATCGGGGAGTTCTTAACTCAAAAATTCTGTTTCTACATAACAAAGGCAAAAACCTAATTGACTGGTTGTTGTTCTTCGGCTTCAACCGACTGCCAATCTACGGCGGTCCATTGGTAGAGTAGCATTGTCGATGAAAGAAGACGAAACCGCTGCTCTTTGGCGCTACTGTTCTTTAGCTGTGGGAGAATACAATACTAATGATGAAGGTTATCCCCTGATTTCGTCATTTGTAGGAGATGACTATTCAATTGTTAGTTGTAAGTAGTTGTAAACCAAGACTATTATATGAAGACTTAGTGTACTTGGGGAGGGGGATCGTGAGATTTGTATAGAAAGAAAGTGTGAGGAGAGTACTCTGGACTCTCGAATATCCAGAGTAGTTGTAGTTCATTTTCTATGAATAATCAAGAAGAGGTATTTTTTAGTAATCTTTAGGAATTAATCCACATTTTTATCAAAGTGTTCAAAAATGTATTGGGAAAAAGAAACTGTTCTTCTGATAAGTTGGTTTTGTTATACAATTTAGCACTATTCAAATTTTTACGGGAGTTAAAGATTTTGGAAAGAATGATGACAGATTTTTTCTACAACCGATGTGATGTGATAAATCCACATTTGGTTTGTTAGGATTGTTTTACTAACCCCAAAATTGAAATGGAGACTTTAAAATCCAGAACCATGGAGATACACTTCAGAGGAAGATACAATGTGGGGCTTGGTGATTTCTCTTTAGATGTAGAATTTCATATAAAAACAATTTCAGTCCTCCATGTGCCACATTCTCCTTCTAATGATTATCCTTTCTTTGACCTCACTTGGGAAAAAGGATTCTGACCTTGTGGAATCTATATGCAGTTACCAAATTCAAAGGAGCTATCCCTTTATGTTGCTCTCTCCTAATTGTTGTTTCTTTCAAAAAAGAAATGAACAAACAACTGATCATATCTTTGCTCCATGTGCTTTTTGTGAGGAAGTTGTGTCACATCTCCTCTAGACACGTGAGAGGCCTTGCAATTTTCAAATTAGAATCCTTTTTTTTCACTTATGCATTTTAGAGGCTGGTTTACAACAAGATCAAGATTCTTGACTTTTTAAGCACTTTGGCTCCATAGTGATATTACAATCTTTGAGTAAAAGTAGCAAATGGATAGATACTTGTAAAATAGGAATTACCCTTTTTTTCCATCAAGTTCTTAATTTTTATCTTTTGCCTTTCTTTTAAGGAGAATCTGTTTTCGTCCCGTTTTCATTTTCAGTACACTATTAGTTTCTTATTAAAAAAATTGTAATTGATCAAAGATCTGGGTAACTGATTTGGTTTTATAAAGTTGTACTACTCAATTGAGTGTCAATTTTGCTGTTTTAATTTTAATTTTTTGGTTATTTATCTGCAGAAACCTGTTGGGATAATTTCTCTTCTTGATGAAGCTTGGTACACTTCGAGTTCTTGAAGAAGAATTGGTTCGTTTAGTTCTATTAAATGTTTGCTTTGACACTATATCCTTATCCTGATTTTTTTTATATTTGCAGCATGTTCCCAAGATCAACCCATGAAACATTTTCAACCAAATTATTTCAAAACTTTCGGGGCCATCCAAGATTAGAAAAGGCAAAATTTTCAGAAACAGATTTTTTGGTTTCCCATTATGCTGGAAAGGTGTGTTTGCATCTTACTTTAATGTGCAGGGAGAATATTGTTTATTTCCGAGATAAGACCTTTTCTTTCTCATGCAGGTCACTTATCATTCAGATACATTTTTGGATAAAAATCGTGATTACGTAGTGGTAGAGCATTGCAATTTATTGTCTTCTTCCAAATGCACTTTTGTTGCTGGTCTATTTCCTTTACTCCCAGAAGAATCTTCTCGGTCTTCTTATAAGTTTTCTTCTGTGGCCTCTAGATTCAGGGTGAGATTTTTTTTCTATCTAGATACTGCAATATTTATTTGGGCAGCCTCCTTTCTGTAATTTTATTTGGATGGCCAGTCTACTATTGTGATACATGCTGGAGAACTAAAAGTTTATCCTCAATAATTAGTTTCATTGTTGCATTATGCATTCTGAATTATTGTATTTGTCTTCATGTCATGGATTTTTTTTGTAATAAAAAACTGTTGACAGATTGTGGAATGTTGTCAGAATCTAATGGAATTGTTTTTCCTTTTGCTTCTAATCAGGATGATTTGAAGTTGTTTCGTTTTAGAAGATAGATTTTAGTTATTGACATTGTTGTGTAAATTATGATTAGACTTAACAAATTAACAACTATATCCGATAGATTTATTGTATTTAGATAAATGAAATTTCTGCATGCTTTTTCTTATTAGAACTTTAGACCATGTTAGTGATTTTACTTGTTGTTTTGGTTGGTGCTTTTAGCAACAACTTCAAGCACTCATGGAAACCCTCAATTCAACAGAACCTCATTATATTCGGTGTGTGAAGCCCAATTCTCTTAATCGGCCTCAGAAATTTGAGAATCAAAGTATTCTACACCAACTACGATGTGGGGTCAGTAACTTCTGAACTATTAATCTCTTCTTGAATGTTGCAAGCTGGCATGCATGTTTTAGCTTCAAATATTTGTCTTCGTAGTTTTTTTTAACTGTTTTATGTATTGCGTGGTGTAATATCCATGCTTCAACCTATAATTACTGTCAATTATGATTAGTGTAAAACTGACTTTCTTTCTCATTTGGTTATTTTAAGATAAATTGCTGCTAGTTATTTCTGGTGCAAATGTGTACTTGTTGGTCATTGCCTTGCGCAATGAATTGGTGGATTATTATTGCCTTGTTAAGTAAGTTTGTTGACTGATTTGTTTACAGGGTGTTTTAGAAGCTGTACGGATAAGTTTGGCTGGTTATCCCACTAGAAGAACGTATTCAGAGTTTTTAGATCGCTTTGGAGTGTTGGCTTATGAACTCATGGATGGAAGGTTTTTCTTAAAAGAAAAATGTTCTTAGAATGTTGTTTTGTTGCATGTCCTAGGGGCACTTAATACGTTTTTTTATCCATCTAGTATCTACTCTCTTTAATCCCCATCTACTGTATTACTGTTTGGGACGCAAACTAGTGATTAGTGATTTTATTTTTTCTATTTTTTATCTTTCCCTTGAAACAAACGCTCTATACTTTTGAAGCAATTCTTTTTTTGGAATGATCTCATATTTCCTTACATAAACATTTTTTTATCGTTTTTGGAACTTATTAATGCAGTTATGATGAAAAAGCTACAGTGGAGAAGATTTTACAGAAGTTAAAGTTTAGCAACTTTCAGGTTGATAGCCTAAAGAATCATAATTCTTCCTTGTTATGCAATTACATGTTCTTTTGTTTATGCTTTGTCTGTCTGTACGATAGGAAAAAATACTGTGGAAATAGATCATACTTTTTTTTTGTTTTCAGTTCATTTGTCTATGCCTTGTTTATTAGTAAGTGTTCGATTCAACTGCTTTCAGTCATTGTGGTTTCTTTTGCTGCCGTTTTTTTCAAAGTGGAATGTAACAGACACATAATCACTATATTAGGCAGAATCATCCTTGACCTTTATATAGTTTCTTTTCTTTCATAGTTGGGGAGGACAAAAGTGTTTTTTAGAGCTGGTCAAATTGGTATTTTAGAAGCTCGACGGTCAGAAATATTGGATAATGCTGCAAAGTGCATTCAACGTAGGCTGCGGACATATTATGCACACAAGGAATTCATCTTGATCCGCTGTACTGCAGTTGAACTCCAAGCATACTGCAGAGGTTTGTTTTCTTTATTTTCAGTTTTATCATTGACTCCCAGAAATAAGTTGTGTTGCAAATCTAATAATGTATATAATTTTTTATTTTGTAGGATATCTTACTCGAAAGATGTATACTGCAAAACGGGAAACCGCTGCTGCTGTATTAATACAAAGAAATGTTCGCAAGTGGCTTTTACGGCGTGCTTATATAAAAATTCATTTTGCTGCTTTAGTTATACAATCTAACATTCGTGGGTTCTTAACTCGTCAAAAATTTTTGCATGGAAAGAAAAATAAAGCAGCAACTTTAATTCAGGTAATTTTGTGGCTTAGTTGCTTAATCTTGGTATTTTTTTGTTAATATTAGGTGGTTGGCTTCTTATGCGAAATTGATGAAATGGTAACCGTTGTTATCTACCTATATTAATGGAAGATATTAATTTCTCTTCCGAGATTTCTTACCAGCTTTCATGATACTTATATGGCTGAAAACAGAGGACATCTAGATGTAAACAAAATATCGAATCCACATTCTTGAATAAAATGAGAGTCAAAAAATGTTTGTAAATATAATAGAGAAACACCCCTCTAGGATAAAATGTGTTTTTTATCAGTGCCTTTTAGTTTCATTACCTACTTCAGTGTTTTTGTTAATACCAAAGGGACTTTGAAGAAAGAAAGAACATGTTCTTATGTATGAACATTGCAAAAAAAAACAAACTTGGGATTTCTTATTCCCAAATCTGAAAAGGTTTGGCATTAAGGGCACCTACATGGAACGTAGAACCAGAATCATGGAAAAGTGAGCATTATATTCGTGAAAAACTTATAATTGCTTGTTCTCTTCTTGGTTTTGATTATGTCTGTACGAGTTATCAAAACCTCAAGTTCATAGAAAATGGCTATAATTAGTAGGGTTGGCACGGGCCAGTCTGGTCCGGTTTTGGGGCAGAACCAGACCAAATCATGGACTGGTTCTTGCTTTTTGGAACCAGAATAGAAACTGGTAAATCTAACCAAACCAGCTTTCACGGTGTTCTAAAAGATAGGGCCTGGGTTTTGGGCGTAGGTCAGTTACTCGATCAGTTTGGTTCTTTTTTATGGATTAATCCATCTTTCGTCTTTTAAAGGATCGGACAGTTTTTGAACAAAAAACTGTTAACCGAACCATCATCCACAGTTTTGTATGTTTGCAAATCCTTTATTGTTTCCAGAACATTAAGAACCAGCCTGAACTAAACTGAACCGCAGGGTCTGCCACCCCTAATAATTAGTGTCCTGTCTTTCTTGAGACAGTCTTTTTACTTTTTGGTTAAGCATTCAACATCTATTGCATGTGGAAAAATAAAAACATCACTAGATTTTTGTTTATTGAGCTTTGATTCCTTCGCTTCATCCTTTAAATATATTACTCTTGTTTCTTCTATTAAAAGAAGAAATCACTGTTTTATAATGTAGCATTTTTTTTTGTAACACTCCTTTAAATCTAATGTTGCTATCTTAATGGACCATTTGATGCAGTGAGAGGAAGAAAGAGTAATGACTGAAATATGGATTCTATATATTTATGTATTTTATAAGAATTATAACTTTTCTATCCAGTGAACTCTTGGATTGAGTTGTGAACTAAACTATATTTAGACATTTTTCTTGTACAACTTGAGTTTTTACCCATTTTCTTCAACATGCTACTCGTACTTTTTGCTATATTTTGTTTGATTTAGTACACTGGCTCTATTCTGCTTGCTGAATATCTCATTATATTGTTAAGTGCATTTGTTTGTAGCATATACAATTGTTGCTTTACTATATGATAAAACCTTTCAGGCTCGATGGAGAACATGCAAAGTTCGTACTGCTTTCCGCCATGACCAAGCTTCTGTGGTTGCTATCCAGTGTCGTTGGCGACAAAAGGTGGCCAAAAGAGAACTTCAAAGGCTTAAGCAAGTGAGAAATATAGTGCTCAGGAAAAAAAAGAGATACTTTTTTTGTTCTTTTATATATATATATATATATATATAATATCACTTTTGCCAGGAGGCCAATGAGGCTGGAGCATTGCGATTAGCTAAAAGTAAACTTGAGAAGCAAATAGAAGAGCTCACGTGGCGTTTACATTTAGAAAAGCGACTGCGGGTATGATTCTTTACTATTACAGAGGGTGCAGTTTCTTCAGAACATGTAGTGAGGGTGCCAGCTATCTAATTCTTATTTGGTATTACAAAAAAGTACTTCATCTATTTACTTTTAGTGTTTTTTTTTTAATTTTGTTAAACAACTTACATGCATTTACCTTATGCTTCATGTAGTGATATAAAGTTTCTTTTCGTACAATTTCATTTGTCAAAAATATTACTAAAGTAATTTTTTCTAACTAAGTAGATTAACTATCTACTAAAAGCAGTAATAAAAAAATTATTATATCTAATTCCATAAACCAACAGTTTTTGCCAGCTGAATAGTACTTGTTGTTAGCATAATTCTTACTTGTAAGTCATGAAATGAAGGTTTCCAATGAAGAGGCCAAGTCCATTGAAATTTCAAAACTTCAAAAGATGTTGGCATCTCGTAACCTGGAGTTAGATGCCGCAAAATTAGCAACAATTAATGAGTGCAACAAAAATGAAGTGTTGCAGAATCAACTGGAATTGTCAGTTAAAGAGAAGTCTGCTTTGGAAAGAGAAATTATAACAATGGCAGAGCTGAGAAGGGAAAATGAATTGCTTAAAGTAAGTCATGAAATTCTGTTATTTGCATCACAGTTGTTACACTATCAATTTTCTGACTTGCATAATTTATGGAAATTTCTTTCGATAATGAGTTTTATTGAAGTTCAAATTTTTATATATTTTTGAAGACCTATTAACGCCTTGGTCGGATTATTTTTATTAAGATCAACAGCCATTCATGTATGGCCTTATTCAAGTTTCTTTATTTTCGTACTATGAAGTTTTGCATGCGAAACTATCCCCACAAAAGTTTCTTTTTGCATGCCAATCTTTCTCGTCCTTTTTTTTTGTTCCAATTATTTTATAATTTAGCGGACTTTCCTTGAAATTTTTTTTTCTTCTCTTTATAGAATTCATTGAAAGCCCTGGAGAAAAAAGATTCGGCTCTGGAGCTTGAGCTAATCAAGTATCAGAGAGAGAGTGATGAAACCATTGAGAAGCTGAAGGAAGTTGAAGAAAAATGTTCTCAGCTTCAGAAGAATGTGAAAAGGTGTTTTAATTAAGTATTTTCTTTGAACATTGGTGCTCTATGATTGATTATTTTAGCCTCAACTAACTTATGCTTCATGCCTTCTACCTTTATCTTGTTTTCCTTTGTTTCTTTTTCTCTATTGGTAATATTTGGCTTCTGATGTTATTTAATTGTATCTTCGCTTGTTTCCATGTTTTGTGTTGCACATATAGTTTGGAGGGAAAACTCTTAATTCTAGAGAATGATAATCATGTCCTACGACAAAAAGCATTGAGTGCAACTCCAAAGAGCATCCGGCCTGGCATTGTGAAGTCATTAGCAGAGGTGCTGGTTATCTTTGATTGTGCAATTGTTGTCTGGGTGTTTTTTAGTCTGTTACCTATATTTCTTGTTTGAACAGTTTAGTGTCTTTACAGTTGATATTTGCATATTTTCACATGAGATGTTTGACTTGTATACAGAAATCCTCCGGTGCTATGGGTATTACTCCCCAAGTTGATCAGAAGTCTTTTTTTGTAAGTTATACCCTCTTAGCTTCAGTTAGACTATATTGCTTTTTCCAAATTATATTCTTTTATTTTGTTTCTTTGATGCAGGAGTCGCCGACTCCAACAAAACTTACTGCACCCTTTTTGCATGGCTTGACAGAATCACGACGATCAAAGCTGATAATTGAAAGGCATCAGGTCTTTTTGTTGCTCTTAAAAGTTTATGTACAATCTGCTTAAAATCTATATTTTTTTCATAGTTTCAGATTATTTTTTTCCTTAAGTGGACAGTGCCTTGAGTAGCTTCTTACCACATGATGTTCATTTGTAAGACTGAAAGAATGTTTTGTGAACAGGAGAACTACGAATTCCTCTCTAAGTGTATTAAAGAGGATTTGGGCTTTAAAGGTGGTAAACCACTTGCTGCTTGCATCATATACAGATGTCTTCTTCATTGGCGTGCCTTTGAATCTGAAAGGACAGTTATTTTTGACTTCGTAATTGAAGGGATCAACGAAGCTTTGAAGGTGATTCACTTGTTTCATCCTTGCTCCATTCCAAGCAACATTGCCGCTTTCTTAACTACCATTTATGAGATGACCATAGACCTCGTGTATGACAATTGGAATAAGACATCAATTATATTTTTTTTCTCTTCATGCGCCAACTTTTATTGCTTCACAACTTACTCAGATTGGTGTTTCAATTCATGTAAAAACGATATGAAATGACTAGTATAACCTAGGTTGATGAAGTTGTTTTGTTAATCCATATTATGTGAAGCAATAAATTATATAATGCGTCTAGTTGGTTCCAACTAGAGGCATTATATAATTTATGTCCATATATTTGTTGAATTTTATTCAATCCTGTTGAGTTTTTTATTTTATTTTATTTAAATTTGAGATAAAAGAAATTAATCTTTTGTCCTATCAGTGGTGAAACATAAAGATAAATTGAGGAAAAGTTTATTGTTCCTTGTCTGCAAATATTCAAATTTTAATATATTTTTCTCCATTGATTGATATATAATTTTCGTTTACTGGTTTAGCACTGTCTAATGTTCGCATGATTTGAATTCTATGTCAGGCTGGGGATGAAAGTATTACGTTGCCATATTGGTTGTCCAATTCATCTGCACTGCTATGCCTTCTGCAGAGAAATTTACGATCAAATGGATTTCTAACTACAACCACTCAGCGTACAACTGGGTCAGCTAGCAGAATTGGGCAAGTGAGTTGGCTACTTCATCATGAACTTATTTGCCTTTTTTTGTATGGAACTGTGTGCATGCTTCTCCATTTCAATTTAAATTTAAATTTAAATTCGATGAATTTCAGAAGCTCACTGGGATCCATATTTGTTACAAAATATAGATTAGTTTAAAGAATGAATATCTAAGGAGATTTTTCTTTTTTTTTTTTCTTTTGTTGGTTGAGTCTAAAGGAGTCAATAAATAGAAAATATTTACTTGGTACTGTGAGGAATGAAATGTTTAACTTGCTTTACTTTAATTCTTATTTTTTAAAGATTGTGGAGGGAATTTGTTATATGTTTTCATGTATTTTTTCTATATGGACTCTTCTCCTGTCATTTTTTGTAATTTCTTCTTCTTAATATTTGCCGTTTCTTAAAAAAAAAGTATTTTAGTTCCATTTGCTGAAACTACACTATTTTTCTAGATTAGATAATATGTGCTATTTACATTTTTTTGCCGATTACTAGGGAGGACTGAAATCACCTTTCAAATTCATGGGCTTTCAAGATGGTATATCTCATCTTGAAGCGAGATTTCCGGCTATACTTTTTAAACAACAACTCACTGCTTGTGTGGAAAAGATATTTGGCTTCATACGCGACAACTTGAAAAAAGAGCTATCTCCATTCTTGGGCTTGTGCATTCAGGTGACTGGTATAGCTTATTATGGATCTGAATAATACTTGAATCAAAGTAGTGCAACCAATGCATTATTACTGTTGTAAAATGCTTACTGCTGTATTTATTACCTTGTGTCTGACATGTTGCTTTCCTTCTATTTTTCTGCAAGAGCATTTTTTTATGTGGCTAAATTGTGGAAAGAACTTTGATTAGATTTGTATGTTTTTTTGATGATGTTGCAAGGCACCAAAAATTAATAGAATGCATTCTGGAAAATTATCAAGACCACCTGGTGGACTTCCTCAGCAACCTCCAACTACCCAGTGGGATAACATCATCAAATTTTTGGATTCTCTAATGAGTCAGTTACAAAGAAATCATGTATGTCTCTGCTCTCGCTTTTTCTCTGTACACTGATGCCCCAACCACGTAAAAATAACAGAAGCAAATTGTTGGGTAGGATTTCTTCTGGGTGTGTGTAGGTGGAGGTGGGGGTGGAGGGTGGGAGGTTTGTCTTTCGATTCATTCATGTTAGTGTGGAACTGTGGTAATTTAGGAATGCGAGTCATCAAGAAAAGACTGAAAAGTTGTATACAACAGGCTTTTCTTACTATTTATCAACCATTTTATGTCTCAACAAAAACTAGAGCTTGTGAAAGGTGCTGGAATTTTTAGATTTCTGTCTAAATTGAGCTTGTATACAAGGACCTTGAATTCTTAGATTTCTGGCTAAATTATGAGTTCTTAAGACTTCTTTTTTTTTGCATTTTCTCTTCCACTCTCTTATCTATTGGTAGGAGTAAACTAAATGTTGGTCTCCTCAGTGCTATTGTCTCATTTACCCAAATGATAATTCTGTCTAATCTTATTATCTCATCATTGGCTGGGATTCTTTATGTGGTATTTTTGTCTCATTTATGGACTCCTTTCAAGCATTGATTTGTAGGGTAAGTGAATTCTTGAAAGAAGAAAAAAAATTTCATTGTAAATCGATTTCACAACATTGCAAAATTTTTTTTTTTTCTTCATTAAATGATTTATGTCATCCCTTTTTCGTTATTTCTTCTTTAAAACGTCAATTTGTATTACTTGTTTGGAAGCAATTGATAGTGTTTGTATTATTCTGTCTATGTTTTCATGCTTATCGTTAGTTTTGATTACATTTTAGTTGAGTTATGTCTTTCTTCACGAGCTTTACTTGTGCAGGTACCCTCCTTCTTCATTCGAAAATTAATTACTCAAGTGTTTTCTTTCATCAATATATCACTTTTCAATAGGTAAGCGGTTGCAGTTATCTATAATGTATCTTTTAGATAAATGGATTGTGACATAACTTTGTCTTCTCTTTGGTAGTCTTCTTCTGCGCCGGGAATGTTGTACATTTTCGAATGGAGAATATGTGAAATGTGGGTTAGCAGAACTAGAGAAGTGGATTATCAATTCCAAAGAAGAGGTATGTAAAGTTCTATTTGCAATGATTTTCTTGAGGTTGTTTCTTTCTCCCTAAATTTCTATGCAATGTAGTATGCGGGGACGTCATGGCATGAGCTAAATTATATAAGGCAAGCTGTTGGGTTTCTGGTATGTACCACATAGCTCGTCCCTCCTTTTTAATTTCTATGTCTATGACATGCACACCGTGTCTGACGTTTTGAACAATGGATGAAGGTACTAAATCAGAAAAAGAAAAAATCACTTGAAGAGATAAGACAGGATCTTTGTCCGGTATGTTTGTTTTTGCGCATTGATCGTTCAGTTATGTTGAATTTATCATGAAATCATTCACTTGTCCTTTAGTTATCAGAAAACCATTTTGAAATTATCTTTTGATCATTGGTCAGGCACTGACTGTTAGACAAATTTATCGGATAAGTACAATGTACTGGGATGACAAATATAGTACCCAAAGTGTATCTAACGAGGTATGTGACATTTTCTATCTTTTCGAGGGTAAAAATCTATGTATTTAGACCGATTGGTGTCTTAGATCATTGTTTGTTGTGTAGGTGGTTGCTGAAATGAGAGAGATTTTGAACAAGGATAATCAAAACTTGACGTCCAATTCCTTCTTGTTGGATGATGACCTGAGGTAATCTGTGCACGATATCATATCTCATCAGAATATTGTGAAAAGTACACAAGTTAAAGTAAATGTTTCATAATAAGATATTAGTTTATGTCTCGTAGTTTTAGTGACTTTTGATTGTGGTCTGCGAATTCAGGTTTCTTGGCTTGTTTTTTTGATTTGAGTTTTTGGGTCCTGGTAGGATAAGTTGTACCTATTAAGTTTACAAAATTATAGGGCACTAAGTCGCAATTCTAACAATGGAAGAAATTGGATTTCACTACCATTCACGCATGCATAAGATATCTAATTTCCAGAAAGTTGAAAATTTGATTAAGCACCACTACCTGCTAAGCTCTTAAAAAAGCCAAAATGATGTTGGTTATATAGTCCAACAGCTTTCTTGCTCACAATTGACTTTTACCTGATACAGCATTCCATTCTCTACTGAAGACATAGATATGGCTATTCCTGCTATAGACCCATCCGACGTTGAACTACCCACTTCCTTATCAGAAAATCCCTGTGCACAGTTTTTGATTCGGCATTAAACTTATGACGGCGTCAATGGTGGTTTTCATCTTTTGGAATTTCAACTCTAGCTGAAGAATTTGGCCTTTCCAGAAATTTAGAAGGGTGCACGTGTAGTGAGAAATGAAGGCCTATGTTTCTCTTAGGGGAGAAGTCAAGCTCGACTTTTCCGATTGTTTGAAGCTCACTTGGGGAAACTTGCATTAGGGGTCACGGTATTCCACTCTGTAGGATTGTATCTCAATAACTAGCATATGTAGACAGCAGTAGACGAGTGTTATTTGGATTGCAGGCCAATTAGATAGCAATTGTATGTAGCATAATGTGCTCTTTATTCATTTCATTTTTTAGATTAAGAAATTACTTGGTTCGTCCAATCTGTCCGTCCATGCAGGATGTTATTTCACAGAAATAGAAAAGACTTGATTGTTGGTTGTTCGTGTGTTGGTCGCGGGTGATGTGTTTCATCTTTGTCGATGCCCATTCACTTGTTAGCTTCAACCCATTGCCATTGGAAGGACCTTCAACTTGGAGTTGTAAATTTGGAGCAGCAAAACTATGCTTGTGTTTCCCCATCTGGGGTTTGGTTTCTTTTACAATTCAAGTTGATGAGTAGATAAAATCCCAAGTGATCTCTTCGTTCTATTATATAAAACGTGATTTTCCCACTTGGGAAATTCCAGTGCAAGGAGAAGAGAGATGAACAAATTATCAGACTAAATATTCCAGCTTTTTATTCGTGGACTATTAAACTTTTTGATTCATTTGGTGCGTCCCGAACAAGGTGGCAGCAGGAACGCATTGTTGCGTATCTGCCACTGAGTAGGATCGCCACGTTGAGAAATTACATGGCGGAGGCGAAAGGGAGGCTGTATTTTTACCGGATGCTCTGGGTAGTTGGTATAATCCCGGACCCAAGGGTGGTGAACTGGACATGGCGACGACTAATGCCAATGTGCTTCTGCTTGAGCTGTTACCTCTCTTTGATATTCCAAAACTGCTACTTCTTCGGGAGGTTGTTCTGTTCTTGTCCCAAACGTGGGTGAATGCAAGTAAGTTTCTGCGTTTTCTGGTGTAGGCGTTCTCAGATTTAGCAATGTCTTTCATGGAAGAAGCAGAAGAAGCATCAGCTAGAATTGCGAATGACTTGGATTTGCCATTGTAGAACTTTGAGATGCCTCTCCTGAGACAGATTCAGAACAATGCGTTAACGAGTTTAACATTGATCAATGAACTCAGATGCAACAATCAATATTGATCTAACTCAATCCATTTCTGGACAGCTTCAGAAATGATTATCTTCTCCATGAAAACTGTATTACGTCAAACTACAATCACAGTCTTCAAGTGTAATCAATTGAATGTGCTTTAATCGCTCACAACAATCACATTATTGAAAATTTTGATTGATTACGGATCAATCATGGAAAAGCTGTTTCCAAGTGGATAATCAAGCTCCTATTGAAAAATAAAGGATATTCAAGCTGCATACCTCAAAGGCAATGCCTCCTCCAATGACTCCATCATATCCAAAGGCTCTTCGCGCGAGCTCTTGCTCTGAGCCTCATTCTCTCCGCCCTCCTCACCGTTCGATAAACTTCCAGACGCATCGCTATTCCTTCCAATCGACGACGAAGCCAAAGAATCGCAAGAATCCAACTCCGGCGACGAGGCGTCAGAACATCCGTCTCTCGGCCTCCTGAAAAACTCTAATTTCTCAGTAGAATCTTGATCGGATCTCCGAACACCACCCAAAGCAATCGACATGACCAAAACGCAGTCTGTAAAGATGAAGAACCAGAAGGACCGTGAGAGGCAGGCAAATATAAACCCTACGTAGAAGAAGACGGCAGAAGGTCGGGTTCAAGAAATGAAAAACGCCATTGATACGGGAACAGGAATCGCTGCCTCGTCTTTCTCCAAACGGAAGAGACAGGATTGGGTAGAAGAAACATCAATTTATAGTGTAGTTAAGCAGCTAATCATCCGCGGACAACGTTGTTTTGATCCTTAATCACTTAATTAATTGCTAATTACCCTTTCCCTTATCCACGCCCATTAAAACTGACTGTAACCAGTAAAAATCTGGTGGATGCGTCCACACCCTATCAAAATGTTCTTTTTTTTGGTAAACTTAGATTTATGGTAAATTATACTTTTGGATTTCAAATTTAAGTTATTATTTTCTGATTAATTGTCTTATAACTTTATTTTCAACCCGGCCATAATCGCATCGCATTTCAACCAACCGACTAACTTGCCTCTCCGGGATGAAAACTCATGATTTGATCTACTAGCTTGAATGTCAGGATCATACTGAGAAGAGAAGGCAAAGAAAGAACTGTCGAAACGAAACCGATCGGAGGAGTATTTCATAGCAGAATCCATCCCCGCCTTTATTGAAAGAAAAAGACAGAGATATAAAGAAAGGGCTTCCATTGCTACCGTGATGATGTAGTTGAGTAGTCATTCGACGTCAATAAAACATAATTATTGATTATTCTGCTAATCATATCATAATCGACAATCATCGTAGTTACATGATCGAGAGCAACAAAAAAAATAAAGTAAAATCACATGATATAATCTAGGAAAATTAACAAAATAACTATTGAACTATGAGATCAATGACAAGTCAACCATTAAACCATTTTTTTCTCACAAATAGAATAATCAACTATGAGAAATGAACAGAGCAAACATTGTTATCACATTTTCAGTTCAATAACATTTTCTTTTCGTTGCGGAACGGTGTCATTTTTATTGCGGAAAGTGAGTCTTTGGAATATGACTCATGAAATATTACTTTCCTTAGAGGAAAAACAAATTTCCGTAGAGGAAAGACGACATTTCAAAGATGAAAGACGACGTCTTTCCAATCAAATTGAGAATTTTTCTAAGTAATTTGACGACATCGTTCCTATACATTATTTGAACTCCTATAACTTCAGAATAACTATTTTTGCACTAGAGAAAATCTATAGATAAGCAGAAACTCTTAAATCGATAGTGAAATGAGTGTTAATGACAAAGCCCTCGAACTCACTCGACAAAACTCTGAATTTAGACGAAATTAACAACGTGATTAATTTCACAACAACCAAAGAAATCTATGTAATGAACGACGAGTTAGAAGACATTTTTAAGAGAAAGCTTCCTACTTTTTCATTGTTAAAATAAGTTTGCTATTATCAATAATGTTTGCATAATTTATTTTTTATAATTAAGTATTTTATTTATTAACAAAAATTATTTTATTTTATAATTGACCAGCCATTACTTTCACAGTTCAATAGTTGTTTTGTTAATTTACCTATATTCTATTCAATACATTAATGAAACCTATAGGAGACTATAAAGAAGGCCCTAATGAACCCATATGCATTAATTTAATTTAATTTATTGTATTGTATAAATGGCTACATTAATTATGTGATAGTTCAGTAAAACAAGAAGTCAAATTGTGGGGTGAAGTTACATAATTACACTTTAATACCATCACTACTTCCAAAGAAGTCAGTTGCCACGTAAGGCACGAGAGGATGACACGTTGAAGTGTTGCGTGGGATGACGTGTTTCATGACCCAATTCTTGGTGTACGTGTTGAAGCTTATCCAACCAAATGTTTTAAAAAAGGGGGCCCACCACCAACAATCGCTGTTGACAAAAATATATGGTGGGTCCCCTTTTGTACAGCTTTACTCGCCCGGCGTGGCATCCAGGCATTGGTCGTTGATTGTACACGTGTTTATTTCGTAATTGAAGTGATGGTCCCAAATAAGAAAAAAAACCGTTGGGTGTGTGAAGCATGAGAATGTAGAGCTCCCGTCATTCCCATAACATAGAGAGACAGGAAGAGACAGGAAGAGGGGAGGTGGGGTTGGAAGCAATATGGGCTTCAAACTATGCTGAAGCTCTTTGTCATTCATTTACAGACACTGTCCTGCTTGCTTTTACTTGCGGAGGAGAGAGAGACAGATGATAATATTGAAAATATTTTACAGACAATTAAAATATTGAATTATATAAAAAAAAAACTATGTAAATCTCGCAGTCATATTTTTCGTCAATATAAATATCTTTTAATACTAAACAACGTCGTCTCTCAACATCAATAGACGTCCCCAAGCATCTACGGAAGTCCTTCAATGCTAAATAACGTTGTAAGTCGAAGAACGTCCGTTGTTGGTGGAGGGATATTCATCGTAAATGGAGAGAAGTTTATTTTAAGTTGAGGAACGTCTATCTTAAGTCGAAAAATGTCCATTGTGGGACGAGAAATGTCTATTTTAAGTAGATGGTCATCCATTGTAGAATGAAGGATATCATCTTAAGTCGAGGGATGTTCGTTGTGGAACAAATAACATTAGTCTTAAGTCGAAAGACGTCCGTTGTGAGATAAGAAACGTTCATTTTAAGCCAAGGGATGTCTGTCTTAAGTTTAGTGACATCCCTTATGGGACGAGGGACATCCCTTGTGGGACAAAGGACGTCCCTCGTAAGTAGTGAGAGTCTGCTCCCATTTAAATAAGCGAGTGTCTTACATGTGATCCCCTTCAACATATCGTCCGCCAGTGCCTTTGGAGGATAGTCTAACTTCATCTTGGTTGTCTATTCTCGTTGAGAGACTTCTACCTCTCGATCTAATAAGCATGACCCTTCACATGCCAACACTCCTGCTCTCATCCTAGACGTCCATCCTCGTTGAAAGACATTTGTCTTTTCATCCAGTAGCCAACAATGACATCCATCGACCTTACGATAATCCCAAAGACGCCATTTCTCATGGATCAGTCTTGGGTATCCATCGTCGTTGAAAAACGTTCGTTGTTGATCCTTAGATGTACCCACTGGACGGTCCTTAACATTAACGTGAATTCAATGTTTGTCTCGACATTTTTTGAAAAAAAATATAACTATAATGTTTACATCGTTCTTTTTCCATAGTTCAAAGTTTGTTTAACTGTTGTCCGTCTGTTCTTCTAAAATCAATACTCGTCCCCTGCAATATTTTAGCCAACATTGATCGAATGTTGCATGATATCCAAGCAAACAAAAACATAAGCAAATTATTGTTTTCCGTGGAGGATTATGGCAGGCAAAAAGTACTAACTTCCTATAGTCTTTCTCGAAGATCTGGAGCCATGCAGTTGAATGGCACTATCATCCGATGAAACAGCAAGTACATCTGAAGATCTGGAGGCAATTGATATAGGTAACAATTGTAAGCAAAAACACAACCACAAAAAGATTGAGCACAATTCCTCCTACTTCACTAAGTTACCTACAAGTTTCTCACAGGTGGAATTAATGCAGCAGCTGAGGAGAGTCAGGGGTTGGCTTAAGTCCCAACCTCTCTGCCCAGGAGTTTCATCTAAATAACTTTCCCATGAACATTTACTGACAGATGCTTTGTCCAACAAAACTCCGAACGAAGATCCTCTCAATGGTTTTAGCATGTGCAGAAAATTTGCAGAATCCATATTTAGAACCATGAAATAACTCAGCTATCTCCTGGGCAATATTGGAGTTAGATAAACGATGAACTCAGACGACACAATTACGACTAAAAAATTGGGGAAAATATGTACTATGAAACAATTTCATATAACTCTTCTGAAATTCGATACTAATGCTTAATCACGTTCAAATAAAGCTAACTTGTTCCGATTCAACATCACGCTCTATACTTCAAAACAAAATTGTATCCAAGAAAAAAAAAAGGCGCACCGGAAAAAAAGTAATTGGACGCATAAAATACTACTTTCCTACAATGTTGGGAACAAAAAGGACAAAATCGAAAGAACAGAATCCAAAATGAGAAACAGACCTTCCAAACGAGTTCAAAGAAAAAGCTTCTTCCAAAATGAGCGACTAGGGATATCAGAGAAAACGATTGCGTAGGAGAAAGTAGAAGGTGGAGGAGAGCAGAGAGAAAAGGCATACGCTTTGCCGCTTTGATTAAGCGGGAAAACTCTTTCCCTTTCCTATTCCGGGATAAAAGCGTAATAATAGACAAGTCATAGTGCTTATCGTCCAAATCTGGACATTTGTCCTGCTGAACAGAAAAATAGCCATTTCCAGATAGCTATTTACAATTATGTCCTCATCAGTTTCTGTTTCTTTTGGTTCACGTGGAAGCTTTTCATTGGCCATCCTCCCTGCTACGTGGCTAAAGTGGACCCCATTCAGTCTATTCAACGACGATCAGGTATTCTCATTGTTGTCAAAAAACAGAGACGGAGATCCATACAAATAATTTATTCAAACGTTCATTTTCAGCTTCGTTGCAGAATGCAGAGGGATTATCTTAATAATTAAAATACTAATCAAGATTAAGACAATAATCAGCAGCCAATAAGAAAATTCTTGACCATGTTGTTGAATTGTTCTGGGTATTCCATTTGGGGAACGTGACCCGACTCCTTAATCACCTCCAGTTTTGCCTTCTCTCCAATTAATCTGTCATTAACCAAAGAAATCAACTTATCAATTTTAAATCTTATTTTACAAATTTGTTTTAATTGATAATAGTTCGTCACTTTTTTTTATAAACTAATTATTTATAGCCGAATATTTTGTCAATATATTTAACCAAAACTGAATAAATTTTTAAGCGAAATTATCAATAGGAAAATTAACACTATATATTCAATAGTTTGGGATCAATAACACGTCAAACCTTATAAAAAAAATTTACAAACAACTAAAACCCTCAACTATATAATAAAAAAAAAAAGAACAACGTCAAACTCGCAGTTACATTTTCTGTCAAGGCAGCAACAACAGACATCCATCAGCTAACAACAGACGTCTCTCGTCCAAATTCAAACGACCCTCTCCCCAAATCAGATGTCTCTCGTCTCAAAATAGGTGTCTCTCGACTTATGACTACATCGTTCTGTCCATAATGGACGTCCCTAGTCTCACAACAAACGTCCCTCCACTTAAGACTACGTCGTTCAGGCCAAAACGGATGTCCGTCTTTAGTCGAGGGACATCCATATGTGGGAGATGCCCTAAATCTATATTTTGGGAATGCCCTAAATCCATCTTTGGTGTCCAATGGGCAGGACGGACTTCCTTCCCATGTTATTGCTGCCTTAGACGTCTCCATTTAACGAGAAACATGACTGCAAAGTTAACATCGTTTTTTTCCTATAATTAAGAGTTTTAGTTGTTCTTAAATTTTCTTCTGGCTTTGACTTATCATTGATCTCAAACTATAAGATCTGATGTATAAGAGACGTTTTCGTTTTGACCGACATTTGAATTTTTATTTTTGTTATCTAATACTTTAATATTTAAAACGTTAGTAACAGACACCTTCATCATCAAGAGATCCATTAAAGAATAGATATTATCTGTGAAAATTAGGGGTGTGTATGGTTCGGTTCGGTTCGGTTTTGATGTGAAATTAAATCGAACCTGTCGGTTTCGATTTTGAAATTACAAACCGAAACCGGTTGTAGGAAAAATAAGAACCGAACCAGAACCGAACCAAAATCTCGATTCCAGCTTCGATTTTTTCTCTTTTAATTTTTTTTTTCAAATATTATAATAAAATTGTATAAAAAAAAAACACAATTAATAACACTGAAATTATTATCTTTCTTCTACTTCCAAAACAAAGTTTTGTCCAGAAATAAGGTATTAGGTCATTTTGAGTTGAGCTCACTTCAGAGGCGGAGGCACGAATGACCGAACATCGAACTCCCAAAAAAATCCCTATAAACTTATTTAAGCGGTTCGGTTTTGAAAAACCAAAATCAATAACCGAACCAAAACACTTGGTTCTCACAAAAAAAAACCGAACCTCGATTTTTTGGTAGGCAAAACCGAACCAAACCGACAAGAATCGAACGAGTTTTGGTTCGGTTTGTACACCCCCAGTGAAAATAGTATTTTCTGCAGTGGTAGACCAGTATCTTTTCTTGAAAGAATTTTCTACCATGACAAATTTATTAATAACGAGAGTGTATTATGCTAATAACTCAAATTTTAATGGGTTAAATAAATAAATACGGGTGAAAGTTGAAAAACTCCATACTTCGTACTTCAGTCATGGCAATATTTGATAATTACCCAATTTTCATTCACAGTGCAAAAGAAAAAGAGAGTCAGAAATTTACCGGGTGAGCTCAGCCGCCATCTCCAACAGAAAAATATTGTCGTGCTCGCCCCATATGATCAGAACCTCCTGATACCAACCGGGAAAAATTTCAGCTCAACGGAGCATAGAAATACAAATGGAATTTGGTTTGAAGGTGTGAGTAGTAGACCTGATGAAGAGGAGAAATGCTCACTGTGTCCTCCCTTCCGATCGTCAGCGCATTTAGTAGTTCCGTTTTCTCCGGCCTGTTCTTCGAGTAAAATGTCTGCGACCATCGATAATTTTTTTTTTTTTTTATTAATTTTCAAAGAAACGTTGATCAGAATTCAGCAGAATTAGGAAAGAAGAGAGGAAGTAGGTGAAAATCAGACTTTTACGAAGTCGTTGAAGAAGAAATCCGGTATCATTGGCGGTGTGCGGTTATACGAGACAAACGCCTGTAGGCTCCGCAACTGCTTCGCCGTTTCTGGCAGCAGAAGATCCTCAATTTTCTCTACCTTTGCCCTCTTTAGTAACTCCTCGCCGTCTTTTCGTCTCTTGTTGATCCCTGAGCTGGCAATTATTACCTTCTCTACTCTCTCCGGAAACAGCCTCGCCACATGATACGACACGATTCCGCCGTAGCTAGTTCCCATCAGGTGAAATTTCTTCAGTCCGAGCTTTTCTGCTAGCTTTCCGACGGAAGCGGCTTGAAAAAATTCTGTCCTCTCCGATGACCTGGTGGTGGAGTCACCGAAGAAGACGAGATCAGGAACGTAGACATCGAATTCAGGCGCTAAGAACTCTACTTGGTTCTTCCATTGAAAGATCGCCGCAGGACCGAAGCCGTGAAGCAAGATGATGGGAGATTTTTGCTCGGTTCGATTGGGGTTGGGTTTGGGGCCCCAAAAGGCCATCGTTGTTTCATCGTCGATGTCGATTGTATGCCGCGTGAGACCGGCAGAAGCGAAGCAGCGACATAGATAGCGGCTGTAGAGAGAGGCCAAGCTCAGAAATGACAGTACCATTTTTGGCTACCTGGTGAAATGGCTGAACTGTTTCCTACACAAGGAGAGATCAGGAAAATATATTTATTTTTTAAAGAAAAGAAATTAACCAAACAACGCCCAACAATTTTCACCAACATCTTATTCTAGCAAATATGTCATTAAAAACATTATTCTTTCGCGTCAAAACGTTGTATTTTCACTAAATAGATTTAAAAAATTACGTTTCATACAAATTATTACTTTTCACTGTGAAATACCAATATTCTGCAGAGAAACGACAACATTCCACAAAAAAAAAAATTACTTTCTACTGCATAAAAATGACTTTCCCCAGCTAAAAGATGACTTTTTCCAGCAAAAAATGAGACATTAATGATAAGTACTAGACGACGATGACGGACTAGGAAAAGAAAAGAGAAGATAATTATGAAAACTAGACGACGACAACATACGAGGAAAAGACATGCTAACGTTCAACAACATTTTAGAAAACCAAAAACGTGAGAATTCTTTTAACATGTAACAGTGATGTTTGCGTCGTCCATTCATCATAGTTCAGTGTTTAAGTTGTTAACTAAAATTATTCAGTAATTGACTTATCACTGATTCTATAATATAATAATTGTTTTGTTAATTTACCTTAAAGAAGTAGACATTTTTGACTCTGAGTCGTTCATCTTTCTTTAAATTTAACGAGAATTTGTAAATTAATTTTTCGTTCGCAATCCTTTTTTTACTTGTAATTTTAGTTGAGTTTTTGGTTTTTGTAATTAAACAAAAGACGGAGAATAAAAAAAGATCATCGAATCGGGCAATAACACATGTCAAATAATATTTACATACAACTCACATAATAATTTTAATTTTTTAACGTGATAGTTTATTTTGTAAAGAGATAAAACTCAAGATCCATTAAATTTTTTAAAAATTTTAAAATATTATTAGTTAGAATTCTCTAAATTCAAATTTGAATTGCACATTATTTTTTTGTTTTTTGGGGGGATGGTATCTAATTTGGTCAATAATAGAATATTGATCTCCATTGTTTGAAAAGCCCCAAATTCTCACCCAACCTACTCTAACTACTTCCTTTGGACTCATGTGGGTGTTACATGAATTTTGGAGAGTTTAGTCAAGATGTAGATATGTTACTACCAGTATGTTTGTAGTTTCTATGGCAGAGCACCTTGTGAAAATTAAGAATGACAAAGGTGTAAGTTTGACACATATTAGTAAGCGTGCACAATCTCACATTATTTAAGAAAATAAAAAAAACATGGTTTATATTGAGAATCAAATGCGAAACAGAAAAAGAAAACTACGAAAACAGGGATACCAAGATTTACATGAAAAACCCTAACGGGAAAAAACCACGGGCATAAGAGAAAATCACTAATAAAAAATTAATGAACAATGAGTTTTGCTACTCAAAACATTAATATATAGAGAAATTAAATAATCATAATATTAGATATGAGCCTGACCAGGGCCAACTAGAATCTGGGTCATACCGAACTCTAATAATTTATAAGTAGGGTTCTCATCCCTATTTAGTACATCGCATTTTGGGCTAACATCAAGAACAAAATCGTGTGGGTTTTAACAAAATAATGAACAATATTGTACTAAGAGTACTGAGGAACGTTACAAATGGTATCAGAACCAAATCTCAATTGAATGTGTGGTAGACGAGGATGTTGGGTTTTCAATAAGAGAGATTGTGGTAGCTTGCCCTATGAAAGCCAACAATTATCTAGATATGGGTCTCACTCATATCAATAGAGGTGTACAATTTCACATCACTTGGGAGAGAAAAAAATGTATAATTTATAAGTATGATTCTTCTTACTTAGTACAACGCATTTTGAGCTAACAAAATCGTACTGAATTCGACTTAAAAGTAGATAACATTATACTAGTTGAATAGCTGTTTGATCTTTGTAATTCTATTTTTCAAGAGTAGACATTTTGTTTAATTTTAGTATAGTATACAACTAAATTAGGTAGGAGAGGAGGGCCGATTAATGTAGACAAATTCAGAGCCTATAAATACTTTCGGTCAGAGGTTGAGAGTGTGGAAAATTAATGAGGCTGCACGAGTTAGCTGGGTAAGGTTACCTTTGGCAGGACCATGCATAGTCCATACATCAAATCAATAGTCAAATCCATCACCGGATTCATGATTTATTTTTCATATTATAAAATAATTTTATTTATCTAAGTAGAAAAAATGTCTTCCTCGACCTAAAATAATTTTATTTGAAAGATCTATTTTTTTGGGCAGGTATTTTTTGATGCGAAAAGTACATATTTTTATTGTGGATGTTTATCTTCTGTTATTGTTATTGTAGAATCTTAGTTTCTTTAGTATGACTCTAATGTAAAGCACAATTATTAAAATATATATTTTTTAAATATAATAATTAAATAATTTTTAATATTAATTTCATATTTATTGTTCGTCTACTTAATTCTAAAGATTAATGAGTAAAAACAATATTTAGAAACAGACCAATTAAAATATTGATTGTACTTGAAGTTGAGATTGATGTTATGTTTTACCCATGGATTGTACTGAAGAAATTATCATTTTTGCAACGGATATTTGGTAGATTATTTTAAAAATTTTGGGAAAATGACAAATTAGCCATCATCGTTTGCGATCAATAACAAGTCAACCACTATCCTTTATTTTTTAACAAATTAACCACTGACGTATGGAAAAATGACAAAACCAACATCGTTGTCACGTTATCCGTTAACAAGCTGATGTGGCCATGGTTTTCCAAGAAAAGAAAACCAAATTTGGCCTGAACCGCGACGGTGTCTCGAGACGCCACCGCGAGACACCACATCGGTTCTCGGTTTTTAGAGTTTCATGGCTACTTCAAAGTCCCTATGTATATGTTTTACGAATCCAATCCTTTTATTAGATTTTTGACATCTTCAACTTCAAAAGACCATAACTTTGGATACAGGTGTAAGAATCAGCTCCAAAAGCTATCAAATCGAAGCTCTCTCAGTGATCTAACACTTAACATTGGGTTTGCCCCATGACCCCCCTTTCTCGGGTCCAAAATCACGCTTTTAAACTCTCAAATTTGCGATAAAATTTTTTTAACAAAACAAACTGCGGCGGCATCCCGGGACGCTGCCACAGTTCGTCATTAAAGAGTGCAAACGTGATAACGATAGTAGTGGCACCAATTTCTCATAGTTCAGTAGTTTATTTGTTACCAAAAAAAAATGATGGTTGATTTGTCATCAACAGTAAAGAATGATGGTTGATCTATCATTTTTCCAAAAAAATTTTAATTTTTAACAAAAAAAAAAAAAGACAACAAAATTTATGTAGTTTATTTTTCATAGTTTAAAATTTTAATTATTCACAAAATTACTTTAATATTTAATTTTTTGCTAGTCTCACATGAGATAGAATTAATTAATTTTTCCAAGTACATCAGTATATGGACAGGTTTGTCTCGTGTAACGTTGTTCGCATGGGCTCCAATATTTCTCCAAGTCATGAACGTGTCACGCACTTTGAAAGAATGTGAATTCCTTCCAAATATTCGTAGTTAATTATTGGATATAGTCCAATGTAGCCCATGACCAACAATTGATAGAACAAATAATTTTGATCTTCAATATTTTCAATCTTTTAACTATGTGGTCAATTACAAATCAATCATTAAACAATTTTCGTTAACAAATAAAATACTCAATTATAAAATATAAACAGATACAATATCGTTGTTACGTTTTCTGTTAAAAATTTTAATTTTATATGTGGGTCTAACATATCTCATACATTAAGGGCCGACCACATTTGAATGCGCGATAATTTTTTTGAATAATTTTGGTCACCAACCTTTCACTAGTCACCATTGACAAATATAATCACGTTTTAACGAAATTGATTCATTTTACTGAATGATTGTCATATATTTTCGCAAATAATTTATTTAATTACTTTTAATTATACAATATTTTCTCAAATTTATTCTCAATTGGCATTATCTCTATTTTATTGAAAGGCTGTAGAATTACGAGTTCTTGTATTTTTTTTTTTAATGAGTATTAACTATTTTTTCACTGTTAGTTCTTTGAAACGATATGATAGAGTCATTTTTCTCAAATTAATCACGATATTTGTGTTATTTATTTTTTATAATTGAGTATTTTATTTTATTAATAAAAATTATTCGTTAAATTGTTATTGATATAATATTACAATGGATATTTGGTTAATTTTCCTATAATAGAAATTCAAGCCAAGAATCAGGCAAAAGTGGATATAAAAATTGTTTAAAAAATGGTAAATAACACTGTAGACCCTATAGTTTACGATCAAGGACAAGTCAAATCTTGGAGGTTATTTTTTAACAACTAAAACCCTAAACTATGAAAAAATGTCGCCGGCGACCTCGCAGTCACGATTTCCGTCCAGAGCCGTCGAGGTTAACGCCCCATTTGTACCCTGTCTAGCGGCGTCGAACGGAGTCGAAGGGTGATGGCAGAGCCGACGGTCGAATCGTCCAGAGCCGACCGAAGTACGACATTCGCTGGCCGTTGGATCGACGAGGATCCTCCCTCGTCTGGATCGACGGCCAGGATTGAATCTGGCGTCCCTGCCAGATGCGATGACGGACAAAGATCCTTGGCCGTTGGATCGAGCGAGGGACGTGCCTCAGATCGACGGCCAGGATTTAATTCGCCTGGCAAAGACGGACGTCGATCCTTGTCCGTTGGATTGCCTGGATAGAACGGTCAGTAGTGACTCCAAATTAATTGGGTCACATGCGGGTCACATGCGATCCTAAATCGCCAGAATTCCCCATTATGACGGACGTCCGTCGTTATACCACGGACGTCATCAGCCTCTGGACGACGTCCGTCTTAACATGACGGATGTCCGTCACTCTCGGATTTTATACTAAAACCCTAACAGAGTCGAGCACAAAAAGTCCGAGCATTGCCATAGATATTCGAGAGAGAGAACTTGTTTCCCCTGACCAACTCCTTCAACGTAAGCGAACGAACAAGAGTGTTGCACATCACATGGAGTCGTCAAGGTGTGCTTCTTCATCATACATGGTTGAAGAATCCATTGACTGTGGAATGAAGGTGGATCCTAATCCTAATCCTATTTCGGCAGTAGAGACCAATGAGAATCGGTGGTTCTACCACGAAGCCGGTATAGAATTGCGTTCAATCTCGGGATCCCTGGAATCGGAGCTACGTTCGATATGTGACTCAGAGGATGATGATTGGGCAGAGAGTATGCATCCCCAAATTGAATGTTCGTCCTCGGAGCTCTGTCTGGGTAAGAAGTATAGTGCGTTGAAGGATATTAGAGATGAAGTGGTTAATTATGCTTTGAAAAATGGGCACGGGATCAGGTTTGTTAAAAGTGAACGACATCGGATAACTGCTGTATGCAGTTATGGATGCAATTGGCGGCTTCACGCTTCAAAAATGAAAGGTGAGCTGACCTTTCAAATTAAGAGCTATAATGAGGAGCACACATGTGCACGACAAATGAAAAGCCGACACGCTTCCTACAAATAGGTGGCAAACCAATATTTGGATAGATTAAAAAGTCAACCCAAGTGGGACCTTGCTTCCATAATTGAGACTGTAAGGAAGGACTTTAATGTCAATATTTCTCTGAGTCTTGCTAGAAGGGCAAGGAATTTAGCACAGACTTTAAACGAAGGGGATGGTGACGAACAGTACAAGCTACTTTGGTCCTACGCAAAAGAGATTCGAAGATCCAATCCAGGTAGCACACTGTTGTTGGTGGTAGATTTTCCAGATTTGGTGGCCCGTCCAAGTCCAATATTTAAAAGAATGTACATGTGTTTGGATGCGTGCAAGAGGGGTCTGAAGGAGTTTGGTAGACCCATTATTTGTCTTGATGGCTGTCACTTGAAGGGGTCGTGCCCAGGCCAATTGCTCACAGCTGTCAGCATTGATGCCAATGATGGGATTTATCCAGTTGCTGTGGCACTTGTTGAATCAGAATGCAGAGACTCCTGTACCTGGTTTTTGTGTTGCTTGCTGACGGACTTAGACAGTGACATAGACAGAGGATGGACACTCATTTCCGATCGACAGAAGGGGTTGGTGCCTGCTATTGAACAATATGCACCAGCAGCTGAGCATCGATTTTGCCTAAGACATTTGTATGCCAATTTCAAAAAACAATTTCCAGGAATACAATACAAAGATATCATGTGGAAGGCAGCAAGAGCCACAACATCACCGAACTTTCAGAAAGAGATAAGTAAACTACTTGCGCTCGACCATACAACGCATGCATATATGCAGAAAATTAACCCTAGGTGTTGGTCAAAACATGCATTCAGTCCTGTCCCAAAGTGCGACATGGGCCTTAATAATTTGAGCGAGTGCTACAATGCCTCCTGCCAGCACGGGACAAACCAATCCTCACTATGTTCGAGATGATTAGAACGGGCATAATGACTAGGATCGTTAAGAAACATAAGCAGCTGGCTGAATCAACAGATCTTTTGTGTCCTAAGACCACAAAGAAGCTTGCCAAACTGAAACATGCGGCTCGGAATTGGTGTCCAACACCTTCAGGAAGTAATCGGTTTGAGGTAAGCGATGGTAACGAACGGTACGCAGTCGATCTGGACACGCGTACCTGTAATTGTAACAGATGGGAGCTGACTGGAATCCCATGCGTGCATGCCATCCCTTGCATCAATTTTATGCGGACTTCAGCGGAGGATTATGTGCATGCATGGTACCATCAGGACACATATATGAGGATGTATTCCCATTTTACCCGACCTGTCAGTGGCCACCACATGTGGCCTGCAACGAACCAGCCTCCAATTTTGCCACCACCAGTAAAGAGACTCCCGGGTCGGCCTCGAAAACGAAGAGTGCGAGATGCAGACGAGCCCCGTAGCAGCACGGTACTCAGCAGGAGACATATCCCTATGACATGTACTCGTTGTCATGGTGTAGGCCACAATGTCCGTTCTTGTCAAGGCGGAGGCTCAACAGGTGGCACCGCAAGTGGCAGTGTAAGAGCAGAACGCTCATACGACACCTTCATGGGGTTTAACATTGTTGCCAATACACAGGTGCTTAGATTGTTATGCTTTCTTACGTTGTTCTCACTATGAGCGTTTCGTCTGACATGAACTTCCTTTTGTGTTTTGCAGGAGTCCGTCGCCCCACACCCACATCCTTAATCATGGAGCTTCATCTACGTATTTGTTTTGTTCATGTATAATACACTAAAGTTTTTAATACATTGAAGTTTATTTGTTCATTTACGTAGTTGTTTGGATAATATTTGTTCATGTATAATACACTGCATGTGATGAACGTCCGTCATGTTAAGACGGAGGTCCGTCATGTTAAGACGGACGTCCATCACATTCAGACGGCTGTCCGTCACCTTGAGACGGACGTCCGACCCCTTCTGACGGACGTCCGTCACATGCAGACAGACAGCACTTGCCCTATTTTGGGCGCCCCTCGTGCCAACACAAAGCAGATTACAGCCTACAACAAACCACAAAGCAGTATGAAGAAAACCACAAAGCAGACTACAGACTACAACAAATAATTGAATTCAATTTCAATTGAGCCACTTGTTCAACGTTTTTTCTATTCTTTCAACTCTTTCACGTGCTGCACGTCTTGCACGTCTTGCACCTCTTGCACGTCCTGCGTTTCTTGTATATCTAGAATACGTTACAGGTGGTACCGTTGCAAGTGGCTGAACAGGTGGGGCCTCTGGAAGTGGCTGAACAGGTGGGGCCTCTGGGAGTGGCTGAACTGGGGCCTCTGGGCGTGGCTGAACAGGTGGTGCCTCGTCAAATATGGAAGGCTCTGCGTCCCGGATGTCGATGATGTTGAAGTGCAAATCGGAGCTCATCTCCACACTCATGCACTCCTCGTAGAGTTCATCTCGATCGTACGGATCGTGGAGATGGAAGCCCTGCCCATTGCATTTGGACATCACCGACCACCCTACAGGGCGGGAGACTTGAAATATGCCGTGTTGGCTGCAATTGGAACTGCAAATTAGTTTGTCACGTCATTCAAAGCGCAGGTCATTCAAAAACATACCTTTTTTTTGTCCACAGGTGCCATGACAATTGCAATTGAATCCGGCATCAATTGTTCGTACGCATACTGCGTGTGCATGTCAATCGATGACATGAAACAATCCATCTCCGGGTGGCACTGTAGGAGGATGAAATATTAAACCATGTATGATTTCATGAATGAATAGAAGTGGCTTACATGGATCCAGTCAATCGTCAACAAACCCTCCCTTATTTGAACAGCGGCGGTGTCCTCCTCATTTGTCATCACGCACTGCATTTTAAGAACACAATTTATGTAGTTATTTTTAGTAACAATATAATATAAGTTGGTTAAACATTCTCACATAGTCAGGAGCGCCCGATTGCTTTGGCACAAGGAGAGTTGTGATTGAATATATCTTGTCACCCTGTAAATCAACAACACGACGCACAACATTAATTTTCTAATCACAACTGATAATAAATTTCAAATGACGTTGCTTCTTACCTTGGAGCCGCAAAGGAGAGCACACATCTCCTTGTTATTCTTCGTATTGACCCGTGCAAGTGCCATGAACTCTTCCATCAAATTCACAGGCTGCAATGGAAATTCAGTGTAAGTTTAAATTCTACACATTGTATAAAACCAAATAGAAGACATACCACTTGCACTGTCATCCTCTGACGAGAGGTAGGACCCACCACTGAAGGACCTGGGGCCAAAATCTTTTGAACTTTAGCCAAGGTTGGAGGAGGGGACGGTTGCCTGATGATCGGAGACCTGCATAATTGTAACACATTGTTAATCAACGATACTAATGCATATAAGGAAATTACATGCAAAATCAAAGACATACTGGCATCCGTCTGGACAGGCATCGGAAGATGTATGAGATGCTGATGGATGAGATGGCTGAGCGGTTGTGTGAGCAGTTGCCATATGCGTTTGTACTTCTTGCATCTGTAGTACAGTGGCTTGAAGTTGGCCAAGTTGACTCTCCTGTCTATCCAACTTGGCTTGAATCTCGCCAAGTTGGGTGACAAGCCACTGCCACCTCTCTTCGCTGCTGAGTACGGAGGGCGACGATGAGGACTGGGGTGGGGGAGGTGCATCATCCGGCATAGGACGCACAAAATCGTCATCCACCTCCACGTGATATGTCGGTTGTGCGTTTGCTGTCCACGGAATTATGGCAGTGCACATGGAAGGAGCAGGTGGAGCTGACGTGGATGGCGGTGGTGGAGCTGACGATGATGGCCGTGGTGGAGCTGATGTGGATGGCGGTGGAGCAGCTGAAGTGGAAGGACGAGGTGCAGGAGGTACAAGATGTGCAGGAGGTGCAGCTGCCACATCTCCTCTGAATACCCACTCCCCTCGTACTTTTTGCAACCCCATCCGAGCCAATGTAACTTCATTATACATGTCAAGTGGTTTTTTGTCTGTTCGTCGCTCTGTGTGAGGGACAACCAACCCGTTGCTGTCAATAATTGCGCTGAATGAGCCAATTATATGGGAGATTCTTCCTTGCACTATTCAGAGTTGCTTTCATTTGCTGCATAATGACGTATGTAAGATTGAACCTCTTCCCATTGTATAGCTTCTCCATTATGTACAAATCCATGGCTGTAACAAGGTCTCTTTGTCCATCACGAGGCATAAATGTGTGCATGATCATGTGATGGATGACCCTTGCTTTCGCATCGAGGTCTTTTGATTTAGGCCGGAAGAAAGACTCAACGGCTGTAGGATTGCGAACCAATTGCTTCAGCAATGCAAGACCTTCTCTTTTTTGGACAAATTCGGGGTCCTTTGTCGCATGGTAATACTCCTCCAACGGCTCCTCCGTGGAGCATCCAATGAGCTCATTTAATTGTCCTAGAGTTATCCTAATCTGTTTTCCAAACAGAAAACTCCTCAACTCTCTATCACTTGATTTGTCCAACTCCAAATTGGCATAAAACAGTTTGACAGCTCTCTCATAGAAATAACCTCCCATTGTGCACAGTTTATCCAATCCAATTCGTTCAAACATTGCCTTCAATCCAAAATCAGCAAATGAATTGAAATTTACCTTTCTGGATATGATTATTGCATGAGGTACAATGTCCTTCTCGTACCGTACATGGGCGGAGGCTGAGCTGAACATCCCAGGTTCTACAGACTCCACTAGACCCGTCGTCTCGGTGGGAGCCACCACCTTACGCTTCTTCGACGCTTGACTATTCCTCGGCGCCATTTTCAGATTCAAAACTCGGGGGTTCGGGAATTCGTCGGGGGAAATCGGGAATTCGCTCGCGATTTGAAGTACAAGGCGATTTCTAGGGCTTGGACGCCCTTCGCGAGTATAAGCAGCGTTTTGTCATCCGTCAGGACGAAAACGCGGTCGTTTTGGTTATGACGGACGTCCGTCATGGTCCGACGGACGCCGTCCAGATGCTAATGATGTGTTATTTAAAGACAGACGTCCGTGGTATAACGACGGACGTCCGTCATAATGGGGAATTCTGGCGATTTAGGATCGCATGTGACCCGCACGTGACCCAATTAATTTGGAGTCACTACTGACCGTTCGATCCAGGCGATCCAACGGACAAGGATCGACGTCTGTCTTCGCCAGGCGGATTAAATCCTGGCCGTCGATCCGAGGCACGTCCCTCGCTCGATCCAACGGCCAAGGATCTTTGTCTGTCATCGCATCTGGTAGGGACGCCAGATTCAATCCTGGCCGTCGATCTAGGCGAGGGACGATCCTCGTCGATCCAACGGCCAACGAATGTCGTACTTCGGTCGGCTCTGGACGATTCGACCGTTGGCTCTACCATCGCCCTTCGACTCCGTTCGACGCCGCTAGACAGGGTACAAACGGGGCGTTAACCTCGACGGCTTTGGACGGAAATCGTGACTGCGAGATCGCCGGCGACATTTTTTCATAGTTTAGGGTTTTAGTTGTTAAAAAATAATCTCCAGGGTTTGACTTGTCATTGATCGTAAACTATAGGGTCTACAGTGTTATTTACCCTTTAAAAAAACATAGTCTGTACTATCTTCATATCTCGACCTTTTTTAGGTTATGTGCTACATTTGTACTTTCTTGCAAAAGCTAAAATGTCACATTCGACACGTGTTACACAAATTTGACTATTTTGTCATAATTTGGTCGATTTGGTGACCGGCAAAAGGTTTAGATTGACAAATTATTCATCAAATTATAGATAATACAATATTTATATTTTAATTTTATACTTTGTTACTTACCTATAATTTTCTCAATAATAAATTTAATATTGTAATTATCAATACTATCTTTAAAGTGTAAATTTTTATTTTGTTATCTGACGTCTTAAAATTTAAAATATTAACAACAAACATTTTTATCGTTAAGAGGTTCGTTTAATAACATTAGCAGATACCAATGCTACGACAAAAGGTATTTTTCATGACAACAAGGGTAATTTTCACCTTTTTTGCCACAGATATTTACCTTTTGATATAAAAAGTAAATTCTATTTTAAAAAAAAAAAATTTGTAGTAAAAACGTCTTCTACTAAAAAAATATTTTTTTAAAGTGCAAAGGATTATTTTCACCCTTTCTGCAGTAAAATTTATTGCAGAAAGTAAATCTTATTTAAAAAAAAATTCTGTGGAAAATAAATATCTAATATATATTTTTTTTAGCAAAAAAGGAGTAATTTTCACAAATGATGTGATATTTACTTGATTATTATTTTAATATTTTTATTTCTTAATTTATTATTTTAAACAATAAATTAAGATAAGCAAGTAAATAATTAGTAAGCAACAAATCATATAATTTTACACTATGCCCTAATGTTTTTACTTATTATTCAAACATTTTTATTTCCTAATTTATTATTTTAAATGTTTTTATTAATACAAGTAAATGTTAAATAAAGTAATTATTAATTTGACCCCCGAAACTTAAGAATCTATTCAATTGATATCTTAAATTTTAAATTTTAAAATATACGCTTTAGAATTTGAGATGTCATTGTCCAATACTCTCGTCATTATTAATTCATTAAAATAGGAGAATGAGATGCACATAGAGTTGAAAAACAAAATCACTCTTCAGTCTTCAAGTTTCTTTGTCACCGAAGCCTATCCCCAAGTTCATGTGCATTTGACGTCCCTATTTTAACGAATTAATAGTGAGGATATTGAACGATAGCTTCTTCATTTTTAAGATGTTATATTCAAAAGTTTAAAGTTCAAGGGGTTAGTTGAAACAGTGTAATTAGGGTAAGCGATAAATCAAAGTGGACGGTACTTGAAAATTATTCATACCATCTCTATTCTTGGGGGATCAAATCTCAACCAAAGGATGCTCGAGCCAAACAACAGGATGTATAGATGTTTCTACATGTGTAGGCAGGGCTGTGCATCCTTTCAAAGCCATTGATGAACTGCCTGAATTCGTCACCATCATCACTTCTTCTCTTGCCACTCTACATTCATTTGATTAAGTCTACTGATTAAAGCAATGCCAACTTGGTTTTCACTGTGAACACCCAATTTGCAGATTCTTGAAGAATTGGTTTCCCATGGAGAAAGCAATCTTTAAGATACAAGTTGATGATACATAGATATGATAAGGAAGATCAGTACAAACCAGAGAACACAAGGGGAAAGGATGAAATATGAAGGGAGGATTCTCCATTTTTCTACTCTGTTTCTTATATCAGGAACAGGCACAAGGATTATCAACCACAACAGTAGTATCATCGTCCCCGCTCCTAAACACCAGATACCCAATCGTAAGCCCTATTACGACTGCCACAAAGACGCCTCCATTAAAGGACATGATCGCAAGCATCAGAAGGTACCCGATCGCTGAGTTCACTCCAAACAGAACAGCTCCGGCGAATCTAACAGCCGACCACTTTCCGGATCCGATGCCGATGAATTTAGATTGGAGAAGCGGAAGCTCGATCTGCGACGGAGAAGTCCTGCCGGAGGAAAGGAGCTTCAGGCGGACGCGACGGTTCTCCAAATACTGGTAAAAGGCTGAGAAGATGACGCAAGCGAGTAAGGTGAGGGCGTAGCCGGTCCAGGATTTGGTTCGCCATGAATCGAAGAGGAGAGTCACCTCTCTGCTCCAGTAAAAGGTCATGTGCATCATCGTTGCTCCCCGGCCGAAATTGCAGACTGAGAGACTCAGATCTAGTTTCGGTGAAAGGAGGACGGAGAGACCGACAAGAAGGCAGTTGAATCGCTCGGAGAGTCCGAATTGGTTGGTGTCGGTCTACTCCTTATACGACGGAGATGGCAATCATACAAATGCCCTCGAAAATAACATAGAATTACGCTATAACCTCTATTCTTGTCTGGTTAACAAATTAAAAAAATATTGTTAATAATAACGTTTTTATAGTATAATTTAAAATTAAATAATTTTAATGAAAATGACAAATCAACTATCATCCTTTACTATTGCTGACAAACTAACCATCATCATTTTTTTACTAACAAATTAACCATTAAACTATAAAAAATTAACAACCCTATCATCTCTATCACGTTTGCCATTAAAGCTTTGACGACGAACCGCGATGGTTTGAGGACAAATCGTCGTGGTGTGTCATGAAACCATTGTGGTTGTCATGAAACCACAGAGGTTTGACGACGAATCGCAGCGGTTTGTCTTGAAACCACTGCGGTTTGTCACGTCTAAAATCTTTGATCGTAAATTTGAGAGCTTCAAAGCGTGATTTGGGCCCGAGAAATGTGGGTCATAAGCATAGCTGATGAAGTGTCGTAGATTTCTGCGAGAGCTTCGATATGATATATTATGGAGCTGATTCGAACACCAGTAGCCAAAGTTATAGTCATTTGAAGTTGAAGAAGTTAAAATTATAGTTTTACTTCCATAAACCAAGAACGCGGCGATTTGACAACAAACCAGGAATGGACGTAAGCTATTTTAATATAGACGTTCGTATTCATGTAAATATAAAGATGCAGTCGTCTATATGCTGTATAAGCATGCTCCTCTGCCTCTATTTAAAAGGATATATTCAGACGTTTGTAAGTTGACCTAGACATTTGAAAATTATTTTTTTAATGATAAAGGAGACACGAATGTTTATTTTATGCATTTTAATGAAATTAGGATAATATTTGATGGTAACTAACCCAAAGATGACGAGAAATTTAAATTGCCTCGTTGAAGTGGCGTTTGTGAGAATACCTGAAATAATGAGGCCATTTATGGAAAGGAGAATGTTGGTACAAGGACGAGCGGTCAACTTCGAATGAGGTCAGGGCCGGGGCGAGAGCCCGCTCGAAGCTTAGTTGGATCGGGTGCCACGTGAATGATTATCAAGCCGTACATTTGTCCTCTTGATCTTTCATCAAGTGCTTCAAAACAAAAGATAATTACCATTACTGATTGAGAATCAAACTATTAACCAAAGGTCTCTCCGACGGGTCGTCCGAGCGAACCTCAAAACGCACTGTCGGTGTATTATGCTTTCGTGTCGCCTCAGTGAACGAGCGGGCCCCACCGAGTTAAATGAGGCGAGTGCATCAAAGTATGGCAGCCAAAGTCAATCAGCGCCAACGATTAAAAATATCGTACTATTTATTATATGTTTAATTTCTCTAAAATATTTGATTGTTTTAAATTAATTATTATTTTTTAATACAATATTTAAAAAAATTAACACCACAAACTTTATAATTTGAAATTATCAATACTGCAAATTTTGAAGAATTTTTACAAACAACTAAAATCTCAAACTATGAAAAATGAACGACATAAACACTTCTATCATATTTTTAATTCAAAATTGTAAAGACAAATGCCGCAACCATTCTAACGTCAAAGTCCGTCTAAATTCATCTTAAAATCTTCTCCTCACTGCCGATCTCGTCCGTCAGCGTCGAACTCCAAAGTTGATGTTAAATTTTTAGTCCTCCAAGAAAAATGAATTTTACTGTTAACTTCTACATTTCGATTGAAAAGAAAATTGAACATTCAAGAATTTTGAAGTTTACCACAGTGAAGGATGTTCGTCGGAGACCTCCACCCTGCTCTGTGCTGTCGGCCCGCCAGAGAGAAAACATGATTGATCCAAATTGATAGAGGAACTTCATTTTGAGCGAGGGACGTTCGTTTTGAAATGAGGGACGTTCATTTTAAGCTAAAACGACGTCGTCTTTATTCATTTTAAGTGAGATACGTCCGTTGTTAGCTGAGAGACGTCCCTTTTAAGCTAGGAAATGATATCGTCTTTGTTAATTTTAAGCGTTGGACGTTCGTTATAGGTTGAGGGACGTCCGTTATAGGTTGAGGGACGTCCGTTATAGGTTGAGGGACATTTGTTTTAAGCGAGGAATGATGCACCTACAAAAGCTTCGAGGGAAGTAGAAGCGTAGGAATCAGGGGAATGAGTGTTTGAGATGAAGAACAGATGTCTCTTAAGGAAGACGAGCGTCCAAAACTAAAAGATTTAGTGTGGGATGAATATTGGACGTCCGTTGTGGAGGAACAGATGTCCAAAATGGAGGAACATACATCCTTTATGGAAGAACGGACGTTCTTTATGGAGGAATGGACGACAAATATGGTGACAAACGTCTTTTATAGCTGAAACATCGTCGTTTGGAGCACATGGATGTCCTTTATAGCAGAGGGACATCCAAAACGCAGCAACACTACCCGTGATTACAGAATGAAAAGCTCCTTTAATATAAATTCGAAAAAGTGAAATGGAACCACGAACTACTCTAAACGGGAAAGTCGTGCAATTCGATCCTTTATACTCATATATGGGTAGAGTTTGGCATTCGCGTCTGTCTAGTGGTGAAAGATGATTCTTGATGAAGACATGTCCTGAGTCAACGAAATGGTTGCAGAAGAAATGCGGAAACTTTGGAACAAAACCTTCTCTGCAAATTATGGTAGTCTTCCTCCGTTAGTAAGGGATGAATCACACTGTGCAAAAAGTAACAAGCTGGTCTGAAAAACACTACTGCTGTGTTTCTGACTTCAATGACTACTTTGCAAGAAGTAGCTCTCCAACTTAGATCTTTGAAAGTTTTCTACACCCTTACTGAATATTCTTCTTTGACGGCACAAAGAAGATAAATGAGTTGCAATAAGAGAATTACCTAAACTTATAAAAGATGATCTCAATTTGTACACACAAAGTTGTTCAAATATGACTCACCGAAAAGGATGTGGCAGATTGGAAAAACTCCAAGTTTTAAGCAAACGTTCAGTTTTTTGTATTCAACTCATTCACCCTTACAAATTTCACTTAGAGATGCTTAAATACCTCACTAATTAGGGTTAAACCCTAATGGCTAAATTACAACAATAATCTTAAAAAATTAAAACACCAAACATACGGACACAAAACCAAACAACAAAAACAAAGCAACAATTTAAGCTATTACAAAATAAAATATTTAATTTAAATTAAAATAAAAATGAGGCGAAGCCCGTGATGCATCATACTCCTGGGTTTGAAAGAGATTTGACCTCAAATCTAGTCTTCCACCTCTATCTTTAACCGATGTTCCTCCTCCTTCCTTGGCTTATACATCGGTTAAGAAAAATTTGCTTCCCATTATTTCCTTTTGCCCAAGTAATTTGATAAACTTCCACTATGAACTTCATTGTCCATGATATGATCAAGTTCCAAGCCAATTAACCACCAACAATGTCTTGGGGGAAAACACAAATATTGAATCAGCATGTCATCATTAAACAAGGAGTCATTTTTGTTTATAATCAAAGATTCCTCATACTCATCCAACATATAAATCTAAGATTTCAAAAGTGGTTCACGACAATTCAAAGTGGGAAGATAAATTACTAACAAAGTTGTACCTCCCTTGGATGAGATGGGCAAGATTCCATGCTTGAAATTCGTCGATGAAGAAGAAGTTGATTCACCATATTTGACTTGTTTGAAACTACTCCATACTACCATGATTTGTGAATTGAGTAAGTCTTGGCAATTTGAAGGGATGTTTACAACTTCTCTCATGGTGGCCGACAAATAAGTGGTTGAGAAGTCCAATAAATTCCAAACATCAAACTCCATAGCTAACCCCGCTGTTGAAACATCTTTGAACTTAAAATTTCTTTCCTCAACCACAACATTAAAACTTTCTTTCCAAAACTCAGAGATAGAACCAACATCAAAAGAATCTCCAATCCAACCAATTCTAAATAGCCAAGTAATCAAATTTTTTAGTGGTGCATACCTCGAGTACATAGTTTTGGCTAGGTTGCTTTTTTCTCCGTTAGTGTAAACTAGCATATGAAGATTCGGTTGCAACAAAGGTTCCACATAAATCTTCTCAAACATATGCATGAAAATCATATTAAAATAGTTCCTTTTATCATTGTCCAAAGAACTAACCTTGTCCTTGCTCAAACTTTGGGTAAGAAAATTTTGTGCCATTTGACATTCTTGGTTATCCCTTTGAATCACCATATGGAGAGGTTCATCTTGAGCAATAAACTCCTCCTTGTGTTTTTTTTCTTCCTCATTAGTTGCTGCTATTAAACTATCTCCACTCTCTATATGATCATCTTCAAGAATTTTTTATTGTAAACACTCTTTCTCATCTATTCGGGAACATTCTTCCTCCTGAAAAGTTATAGAATAGGAATCCGTTGTAAGTTGTGGACCTTCTTATGGAAAGAAAATTTCTTTTTCTTCTTCTTTAGTTGCTGCCAAGAAGATATTTTTACATTCTTCTTCATGTAGTGGCCCTTCAATTGTTTTAAAAAATGCAAGAGTTTGATTGGATTAACTCGAGCTATGCAACTCTTCAAAACTGACTTCTTTTTCCAACTCGGTCTCATCCCTAACAACTTCTTCCATAATTTCTTCCACTTCTTCCTGTGGACTTGATGTTTGAAGAGTCTTAAGATGCTGTTATTGCACCTCTTGTAGCTTTTGAGTTATGCCTCACATCAAAGTTTTTATCTCATCAAACCGGCATTGACGACTCGACACATGAATGCTTGCCTCTTTGCTTCTTGTTTTTTTGTAGGATATGCTACACCTCTTGTATTCATTTTTCCAAAATAATAATATACAAGTCACAAAATATAAGTAGACAAAATTGGCTCTTATACCAACTGATGCACATATGGAAGCTTCTAGGGAAGTAGGAGTGTAGAAATGAGGGGAATGAGTGTTTGGGATGAAAATGGATGTCCCTTAGGGAAGATGAATATCAGATGTATGTTATGGAGGAAGGACGTCCAAAATAGAGGAACGAGCGTCCTTTATGGAAGAACGGACGTCCTTTATGGAGGAACGGACGACAGAAACAGACGATAAATATGGTGACGAACATCCTTTATGGTTGAAGTGTCGTTGTTTAGAGCACATGGACGTCCAAAACGCGGAAACACTACCTGCGATTGCATAACGAAAAGCTCCTTCAATATATGTTCGAAAACGCAAAATGGAACCACAAACTACTCTGAACAGAAAGGCTGTGCAATTCGATCCTTTATACTCAGATAATGGCAGAGTTTGGAATTCACTGTTTAAAGGTGAAAGATGATTCTTGACGAAGACACTTCCCGAGTCTATGAAATGGTTGGGGAAGAAATGCGGAAACTTTGGAACAAAACCTTCTCTGCGAATTGCGACAGTCTTCCTCCGTTAGAAAGGGATGAATCACACTGTGCAGAAAAGTAACAAGCTGGTTCGAAAAACACTATTGCTGTGTTTTCCGACTTCAATGACTACTTTGCAATAAGTAGCTCTCTAACTTGGATCTTTGAAAATTTTCTACACCTTTGCCGAATATTCTTCTTTGACGACACAAAAAAGAGAAAGGATTAGCAATAAGAGAAATCACCTAAACTTACAAGAGATGATCTCAATTTGTACATACAAACTTGCTCAGATATGACTCACCGAAAATGATACGGCAAATTGGAGAAACTCCAAGTTTTGAACAAACGTTCAGTTTTCTGTATTCAACTCATTTATCATTACAAAATTCACTTAGAGATGCTTAAATACACCACTAATTAGGGTTAAGCCTTAATGACTAAATTACAACAATAATCTTACAAAATTAAAACACCAAACATATGGACACAAAACCAAACAATAATTTAAGCTATTACAAAATAAAATATTTAATTTAAATTAAAATAAAAATGAGGCGGAGCTAGTGGTGCATCAAGGAGGGACGTCCCTAAACCTATGGCAGATGTCCTTCGCTTAAAATAGACATCTTTCAACCTATGATAGACATCCCTCGCTTAAAATTGACAAAGATAATGTCATTCATAGCTTAAAAGGGACGTCTCCCAGCTAACAACAAACGTCTCTTGTTTAAAACGGATAAAAACAACGTCGTTTTAGCTTAAAACAGACGTATCTCATTTTAAAACGAACATCCCTATCTCAAAACGAACATCCCTCACTTAAGATGGACGTCCTCTAATTATTTACATCCTTCGTCGCCTGTTGGATCAGCCTCTTGTCCTTGCGGGACATCCGTTGTTACTGTGTTGGACGTCTCCGTTTGATGATTCTTGATGTTAATGAAACTACTGTTGGTTTTTCGGTTCCCTCGCACGGCGGAATTACCGATGTTCACAACAACGTTAACGTGCGTAACCTATGTATCATGAAAAAAACAATTTTATCATGAACATAAAAATGGATCGTTGTTATAATATATTAATAATAATATGTATTTAGATCTAATCTAAAAATAAAGAATGTTACCTTTGTAGCTCACTTCACACGGGTACTAAATCAACATTCGATCTTCTCCGTCAATCCTCCTCACCTCGAATAAGCACGTGTGGGCGTGATGAACGAAACAAGATAACACTCAATTTATGATAGACCGTATTCTCAACACATGAGACGATCTATTTGGATTTAGAAAACAATTTTCTAAAGCCAACACGGAAGACACAAGTTTTCTCTCAAAATGGATTTCTACCTCAAGTTCAACTTTTTCTTCAATTTCTTCCAACCCCCATCTAATGAGGTTAGACTTTTATTTGTAGTGGTATTTCTCCATAATGGCCATTATGGCAATTAGAGAAAAAAACCTTATAAATTCCTCATTACATTTATAAAAATGTTATGAAAATCAAAAGTCTTTTCACCATATTTCAACACTTGGCACATTTAAGTTATAACTCATTTATAACAAAAATGTTATGGAAAATAAAAAGGTCATGACATTAAATCAAATTTGACATTAATTCAAATTTGAAAAAATCCATTTTAAAAACTATTTTTAAAAGTTACTTTATATTTGTTAATTTATTGAATAATCAATAATTTAATTTGTTTCATTTAATGAAACATAACAAATATATTAACTTTGACAACTTTTGTCATTTTGTTTTAATTAATTGAATAATCAATAATTCAATTATTTCATCTAATGAAAAAATAATAATAATAAACTTATTATTGAGTGTATTAAATAATTAATTCATAATTAATTATTTAATCTTATTTGTTCATTTTTCTATTATTCGAATAATGATAGAAAGTGACAAAGGTACCGATAGACTTATAGTTTTAAGCTCCAATAATATTTTGTTAACTAATATAAACTCTTTATATTAATTAACATAATTATTAACTCTAAAGTAATTCCACTAAATACTTAGAGTTGCACTCTCAAAACTATAGAGTATTTTTACTTAAAGTAATGTCCAATGATATAGTCATTACATATGCATTAACCCTCCATTTAGATTCGCAATAGAGCTAGGTTTATCATCCGTTAACCTCTCATATTGCTTCTTTATCCTTGACTACTATTAGTTCTTAATTGAATAATTAATTCATAACGATTATGAATTGCGCGCTAATTATTCAATCCTTGAACTAACAAATAAGGGAATCTATGGAATGGATTTCATTGTATCGATATTAGCATTCTCAGCTATTCATTTTAATTTAGTTCCAATATATAAGGTATACGAATCGTAACTTGTACAAAACTTTACCGAGTAAATCAAGGAATAAATTAAAACAAAAATAGGAGTTTATTAAATATAACGAATTAAGATCATACATATATGACCATCATTATGATAAAATTAATTGTTCTATATCTAACGGAAATTATTAGAACAATGTAATTATATCTGGACCAGTCCTATATAATCATATTATATAAAACATATTTATCTTATGTCACTACATATTTAGTCGGGATATGACTATACATTCTTAATGAGATAAACTATGTTTATGACTATGAACTATTTGAAGATTCCTTTACTTCAAATATAAGTCATGGACATATTTTGGTTATTACTCTTTATATTTTATCCCACATATATACAATATATATGCTAATATAAAGTTAGCATAAATAACCAAGGAATTTTCTATGAATTTTATAAAATATAATATAAAATGTTAACATAATATCAATCAATATAAATTTATTCATATATTACAAAAGTGTTCTATTACATTTGCTTGTTGGGCATATTACTCCCAACAACTATGACGTTAACGTCGATGGATTTTAACAAGAAGCGAAACTATGAGGACGGCATCGTTATTTTTCTATAGTTCAGGGTAAATTCTTTAAAATTTGTAGTGTTGATGATCTCAAAATATAAAATTTGTGGAGTTTACATCCCTAATATATAAATTATGGTTACGTATGCAAGCAGCTTTGGTAGAATTATTCAATATTAGTAAATAAATTAAAATAAAAAAGAATTAATTAAAAGCTGGCGAGAGGAACAGAGAAGTGATTAGTTAAATCTTTTCCCTAATCCCAATTAGGGTTATATTAGTTTAAATAATGAACAACTAGAAGGGCGGACAAAGACAGAAGGAGGAAGAGAGAGAGAGAGAGAGAGAGAGAGGTCAAATCGAGTGGCGAAAAGGTTGGGTGTCTTCTTTTATTATTTCTGTGGTGGTGGTGGGGGGCTGCTTTGTGGTATTACCCAAGAGGGTTTCAACCAGAATACAGAGAGAGAGAGAGGGGTGGAGACAAGAGGTATCGGAGCTCTCATTATACTCTTCTGCTGGACGGAGTTCTTTGCTCGAAGCCCGATTTTAAGGCTTTGTTCTTTTTCCATTTCTGTCTCTTCATCTAAGCTTATCTGATATTGTCATCCAATTACAGCCGATGGATCCCTTCGATTTGTTTCGCAAGGGTACAGCATCCCATTTTCACATGTTTTGCACACAAGATTCGGGATCTTTGATTTTATCATTCTGCTTTCTGGTATTTGTGTTTGTGTGAATTGCTTGGTTATTTTTGATTACTCGGATTTCCCCCTCTCTATTTCAGTTTTTTTGAGGAATTTTATGTCATGTTGAATGTCGAGATCTATGAACACCGGTGAGTTTTGAGTTGTGGAGATGTTGTGGTAACGATTGATCTAATTTATTTTTATTCGCTATTATTTATTGAGCTGGTGTTAGATTTTCACTGTTTGGTGTTGTCTTTACTGTTCAATTTAACTAGCTTGTCTGCGGCAGTGCGAATTTTTGTCTCATGTATTGATTTTCTTCTTACTGATATTGATCTTCTTCTGACGGTGAACTTGTTCAATTCGATGATTTTTCATGGTGTTAATTGTCCATATTGGCATTTTGGGGATTGTGAATCATACTGACGATTTAACTATTTCATCGAATCTCTTTTCCATTTTGCTTTGTGTGTCGCTGTTTGCTGAAAACTGCGTTTATGTTGCTTCCCGCTATGTTGTTTGTTTGAAAAGTGCATGTTTGTTATTTCGTTTAGTTAATATGTACTGAGTTTAAGACTATAGTTAATATTTTCTGAGAGTTTAATTCATCAGAATGTGTGTTGTACCTGGTTAATTTGGATGCATCTTGATCAAGTTCGTAATAATTTGGCAGTTTATGTTATTTGTGATGAAATGCTCCTATGAAAATTTCTTTTCAAGGCCGTGTTCTGGGTCTTCTTATCATTATTTTTTCCTGTCTTTGCAGGATTTGGTTGAAACTTAACCTGTTTCTCATAAGTATGTAGAGGTTGGGATTTTAATTTTAGTGAATAATGAACTTATCCAAGAAAGCAACCCACACCAACGAGACCAAGTTAGGCCTTACAAGCAAAGGAACGGCTTTGAATCCTAATGCTGCTGAGTTTGTTCCTTTTGCTCTCAAATCATCATCATCATCCACAAACACCGGCATAGTAGATGGAAAAACAAAATTCACTCCCACTGGGACATCAGGAAAAGCAGTTCTAGACAGATCAGAATCATCTATCTCAAAAAATTCAGATGAAGAGGCCCATCAATATTGGCGTCATCAGCTCCCCGATGATATTACACCTGACTTTAATGTGATGAACGAAGATGAATCTCAACATATAGGGAGCCTTTCTTTAACGAGCTTGTCCTTGCAGGATGACAGTGAAACTTCCATATTTCCTACTTTGACAGGAAGTGGATATTTGTTGAATGAGCAGCAAGATTTATCAAAATATAATGATACTACCAGTACTACGAATAGCTTCGTTGAAAATTTGAGGCATGTTTCTTCCTATAAAGAAGAGCTGTCTTCTGTGAGTCTCTTGCTTGCTAAGCCTTGGGAAAGGAAAGGTTTAAATAGTAATCAGCTTCTTAGCAATGGTCGAGAGGGGGCTTTTTATGGTGTAACATCCAAACATGGATACATGAATGACGCAGGTGAACAATCAGTATTAGATGATACTGGTGTGAATCCATTGGAGCTTCTGGCTTCACATTTCCCTGGTTTTGCAACTGAGAGCCTTGGGGAAGTTTATTTTGCCAATGGCTGTGACTTAAACCTGACTATTGAGATGCTCACACAGTTAGAGGTATGCTTAGTTGTTCACACACATTTGCTGTAGCTTGCTTGTTTCCTGCATGTGGAAATTCAGGTGAAGCTACGATTTTGAATTTCTAAATCAGGTTGAAGATGATAAATATTACTCTTTTTTGCTTTTTCTCGGTAGTTGGGACATGATTTCATTTGTAGAACAAAATAAAGTGATTGTTGAAGTAATGAGCTTTTTTGTTATTTACTTTATCAAGGAACGAGGTCAAATGAGTGTGTAACTGAAACCTAAATATCAAACTTCAATAAAGTTTTTATTGTATCTTTCCCTTCGACAAAATAGAAAAGTCGTGGGTTTATATTTGCTCCAATTTGTAAGTTAACATAAGCTAATCTCATTAGTTTGTTGGTGACTCTGGAAAACAGTACTTCTTATGCCTCTTTTGTCAGTGAAGAGCTGGGTTTCTTAATAGTTTTTAGGTGACACATTTCAACATTGTTTCCCTCCCATCCTCAAGTTACTTTAGATTATTCTCATTTTAGTTTATTATCATCACTGCTGCTGTTTAAATTTGCTTGAGAGTTCTGTCATCCTCATAAGCTTCACCTTTTTGAGGTGTCTGTGGGTTCACTTACCCGTGTAATATTGCTACCCTTCTAAAAAGAAATTATTATAATACTGGTACCAATAGCTTCCCAATCTCCTTCTTACATTGGTATTTTAATGTTGGTTGTACTTGTAAAATGTTTAGCTTCAAGTTGATGGAAATTTCGATCAGAGTCCAAACTCAAAGACCTTGCCTGACCCCAAGCTTACCGCAATGGACTTTCCAGCACTTCCTTCTCCAAATGGCCTAAATGGTTCTTTGAAATATACAGAAAATGACTTCCACCCAAGTGCAAATCGTCATCCTTCTTCTGAAAAGGACAATATGCTCATGTTTAAGTCTCGCTCTTTCATTCCTTCTAGAGGTCCAGCTGACTTTGCTTCAGCTGTTCGGAAGTTGGCGGCAAATGACTCAGCTTTATGGAAATATGAAAACAATGGTTCTTCTGACACTGCCACTGGCTCAAGTAGAAATTCCCATATTTTGGCTGGCGCCTACACTAATGGGAATGGAAGAAACATCTACAGTGATAGGTTGCATGGTGTATCATCACGGAAAGCTCCTCTTTGGGTTGAAACTGGAGAGGCAGTTGGTATGACACAAACTCTTGTGTTTGTATGCTGAAACTATGATAAATCTCCTATATGCTCTGTTTTGACACTATTAAGTTGGCAGCAAATATGTATTCTGAGCAGAGGGAAGAAGCCCGTGACCATGCCCGCTTGCGCAATGCATATTTTGATCAGGTATGCGGTGGAAATTTGTAAAACTTTTTTGAGGTTTAAAAGAATAGTTAATCCTACCCCTTTACCTCCTCTCTGGCATTGTATTATTAGAAGCCATGAGTTGATGCCTGAAAATGTGTTGTGAGGTATACTTTGAGTTACTTGGTTTGATATATGAATTTGAAGCTCCCTGGTTGGATTGTCAATATAGCTTATCATGTGCTTTTTGTGGAGCTTGTTTTGACTTAATAGTTGATCGGCTCATTTCAAATGTTGCCATCGAGTGTAAAATATTGCCATTGATCAGGAAGTGAAGTAAAATTTCTGAATTTTGTTTAATAATGGTGCTTTTAACAGGCAAGTCAGGCTTACCTCATTGGGAACAAGGCTTTGGCAAAAGAACTAAGTGTGAAGGGCCAGCTTCACAACATGCAAATGAAGGCTGCCCATGGAAAAGCTCAAGAATCTATTTACCGGCACAGGTTTGCTCTTTCTTGCCCCCTAACGATCAGTATTCATGGCTCTTTTGTGTTGGGAAGACTCAAATACTTGTTTCCTGGATTTTGAACTAGTATGAGCGATATAAGCGAAGTTCAACTTGGAAAACCCAATTTACTGCTATTTTAATCTTTGTTTAAATCCGCCTTGATGTAATTATTGTACCTGTCCTTTGTCCACCATTTGCCCCACCACTTGAAAAATTCAATCTCATTTGCAGAGACATTATAAGTTGATTTACTCAAGACATGAAGTTGATAATGTAGGGCTATAAGTAATGAATCCAGAGTACGACTACTTTCCGAGTGGAATAATTTTTTGCTTGCAGGAATAATAACCCATTATCTATGATTCTAACTATCTGCCTAATACCATAGATTCTGTTCTGCTCTTTGTTTCATGTACTTGTTTCAGGAACCCAGTGAGTGGAAGAGATATGATGGGCAATGGAAGAGGATCAGAGAAGATGATCGACTTGCATGGACTGCACGTAAGCGAAGCCATTCACATGCTGAAGCACGAATTGAGTGTGCTGAGGAACACAGCTAGGGTGGCGGACCAGCGTCTTCAAGTTTACATATGCGTCGGGACAGGTCACCACACCAGGGGCTCTCGTACGCCTGCTCGTCTGCCCATTTCCGTTCAGAGGTATTTACTCGAAGAAGAAGGTCTAGACTTTTCAGAGCCACAGCCAGGGCTGCTTCGGGTCGTGATATACTGAGTAAGCAAAATGACTGTGAGGAGATGTAGGAGTTTTTTTTTGACAAAAGTAAAATACCTGTAAAAGCCATAGTCGTTATCATAGTCATTCTTGTATATGGAAATAGATGGAGAAAAAATATATCCTTAAAAAGAAAAGGAGAAAAACTGAGGAGAAACCCAAGACTAGGTAAGAAGACAGTAGAAGAAGAGGAAGAGGAAGAGGATAAGTTGTATGAGTCAGTTGTCTTTGCCAGCTTTTTTATTCTTCATTTTGTTTTATGTTGTACTTCAAAATTTTCATTTCATTGTTAATTACTTTCTCTCTCTTAGTTGTAAACTGATAGAATTTGGATTCAATGATACCAAATTGCTCCATGTTTTTGGCCTGGTTTCTTTCTGTAATTCCACATTGGCTGTCGAATCATTTTGATGGATCCATGGCTGTAATTGATCGATTATTGTGTCAAGAATATAGACATCACAAATTTATGTTCATTAGGCTAATCCTTTCATTATACTCTCTATGAAGAAGAAAGTTGGGAGGGTTTGAATCAGTATGAATTTTGAGATTTGCCATTTTTGAAGTTGCAGTGAAGTCTTGATGATAGATGGCAAGAGCAGCTTCCCACTGATTCTCTTCTTTCATGCTCTGATTATCAGCTCATACACATTACTGTTGTTTTCGCCTGAAACCCGCTTCAACATTTCAAAACTTGTACGACTGCCTAAGAAATCGATCCGTTTGAAACTAACGTATCCTTGTTCTGCAGTTGCTCTGCTCGAGTACGCTGCTCGGAGCCGGTCGGCATGCTTTGAATCGGTGTGAATTGCAGCTTCTACTTCATGAATCGACATCTTCTCCTGCGAGAAAGAACGCCATAAAAAAACAGACATGTAAAGCCGTTCTTGCTAAAAAAACAGAGCAACTGCCCATGCTGAATTAGTATATACCTGATAGAAAGCATAAATATAATCCAAAACTTGCAGACATGTAAAGCCGTTCTTGCTAAAAAATGTTCTCGAAGACGGTCCCATCTCGGTAAATCGATCCACCGGAAACAGGATTGTAAGGAAATGGGTTTTCAATATAAGTTCAGATTTCTCACTGCCAAAGGAACCAAAAAGGAAAGAGATGAGATGAGAATAATCAGAATCTCCCCCAAACTCACTATCATTCATCTTTAGATCATACTTAAATACTTGCTCATAGAAATCAAACCACTATGATTAACAATTGTGAAACTAACCTCTATGAGCCTCAAATCTCTCAAATCTACTATTAACATGGTGATAGACAGAGATGCATGCTGAAGAGAATCAAAATGAACAAAGAAGTTTTAGAAATCAACAACCTTTCAGTTAGCATCCGGGTTAAATTTGCAAACGACGCTTCCGAGTCTTTTCCATAGGCTTTTGCGTCGAAAAAGTTTGAACGATGCTCGCTAACATCTTCACCACTGAAGGAATCCGTGTAAACAGAAGCGGATGAAGTCGGCTCAGATATCGACCAGCAGACAGAACCCAGAAGGCTACTAGGGGTCAATGGACGTATTGGGATTTGACAAGTCTGTATGGAGAAAATACCATAAGCTAGTTATTCACATCGTAGCTGCTGATGCCTTCAGAATTCAGTCATTCAAATGGGGTAAGGAAGAATGTTTTTTCGAGATACCGATAGTTGTTACAAAAACATCGGAAAAGTCACCTGCATCCGGTGAGTTCGACGGTTTCTGACTCCAATTTTAGCCGAGTTGACCAGCCGTTCCCGCTCTGCTTGACTTGTTTTACCGTTAAAACGTTTTTCATTTTCAGCACCATATTCCTTATTTATCACCTGAGGAAAAACAATTGCAGGTATAAAAGATTATGTGAACAAGCAAATAGTTTAGGCAGTTCACTCCACATTTTGGCAATTACAGACATTCAATTCCATTCTCCATGATTAGCAGCATATTGTTATCAAATCTAAAGTAGAAGCCTAAACTACTAGAGATTTGCAACCAAATCCTTTCACACTGAAATGCTGCATCAATCTCCCCAAGTTTAGAGATAGAAACCACGATTTTGGGCAGAAAGAAACGAATTATACCTCTTCGGCGATGTCATTTTGCAAATCTTCAAGTGTCATCCCGACCTGCCTAGCCAAGTCAGCAGACATATGGACTAACTTTTGCACCCGTTTCTCCTTGGCTGTTTTCAGGACCCACATTGGCTGAAAAACATCAAATACCATTACCCAAAATGTAAACAATCAATATAAAGAAGACATGGAGCTCAATGGGGGTGGCTTAGAGAATTATAGTGTTTAGAGATCGTTTTTCACATGACGACGGAAATATAAAATAACCGGAATATAACGCTGGGCTTCTTAATTTGTCGCTTGGAGAAAAATCAACAATAAATAATATAAATTTCATAATCACTGGAGAGATAGTTCACTGATAGACAGAGGGATAAGTAATTTGAATTGAATGGGGATATAAAATCAGTTTATGTCCGGCATCATTTTCATAGTTAGCACATTAATCACAGGAATCAACTCCTACTCCGTATCAAGGTCATGGTTGATATTGTCACTATCGTCGATATCACCGCCATCATCAATAAGAAAGCCTTTAGACTTGTTAAGAAGGTTAATTTTTTGACATGGTAAGCAACTGGATGCAAAGCATGTACCGTAACTAGGCTGCTCGAATGACCAAGATATTTCTGCATCGAAGTCCCTTCGCAAACCACAAGACTGGTGGTACAACCAACAAACCAGTGGTCTACCAATGATGCACCTTCTCTAGCAGCAGTTTCAGCAACCTTAAATTATTCATCAAACATATGAGAAGGTTTCTTGACAGGTTTAGTCAAAATGGTAGAACAAAAATATCATACATGCGTATAGATCGAAGCTAATTTGCCATAGACATCCATAAACAACCCATTTCTCACAACTTTACCTTATTTCGAAGCTCAAGCGAAATGTTTTTATCAATGAACAAGGATTGACCAGAAAGATTTGGTGGACGCTGTTCTCGAATCGTGTCAAAATGATTCTTTTCGTTGGCTCCAACAGGAAGACAAGAATTTTCTGATCCGAAAATAGGTTTATTCGATCCATATAAGTGCAATAAACCATTTTCTTCCACACCCTTGACACTATACCGAGATTCGCTCATCTTCACTGAAATGGATTAAAATAAGTTAGACTTTTTGCATTACAGAAACAATTTTTGATTTAGTTCCAACAGATTCGCCTCTTGGTTTCAAGATCTACTCTTACCATTTCTCTTAACACTATCAACAAACCACCCGATTCTAACAACAAAGAGTCCATTTCTCGATCCATGCTTCAAAGCATGATCAAACTTGCGTCCACACGAGCTGTAATACTGTCAAGGTTATCAAAAGTCCTTTATGATAGATCTCTACGTATTTACGATGTTCCTTAGTGTTGAGATTTTCAAACCATCCTTTTAGGAAACCTTTATATTTTTGCAGCATAACTCAAAGGATATTTGGACCACCAAGTGAGTACATTGAGGATGCAAGTTGGGGCTGTACCGACCGCCTAATCTCTCAGTTGCTTCCATCACTTGTTTTCGTGCTTCTGCCAAACAAAACGAGAGATTCGACTAGCAAATCAATCACATTTGTTCAAACCAAACTAATATATAGACCAAGAGCGACTGGTTATTACTACAAAAAATTTAATCTCTTTAATAAAAGTTAAAGTTCCTCCAGAAGCTCAAAGTAGGGGCAATAATAGTAATCTTAAGCTTGCAATTATACTGAAGTAACAACATGTAATCGAGAGTTTATTTGAAACATCTTTATTCATCTTGAAAAATTCAATAATTCAAGAAAGTATAGCAAAGACCTCAACCAAATCAATCAGTAAATAGCAAATAGTTATGTACCTTTGGACAAACCGGTAACGCAGATAATGAGTCCGGTGAAAGGACCGTTTGATAGAGGTTTCTCCGGTTCAGACACCAGAGAGGATGAAGCAGGAGACATTGGTTCTAATAGTTGAGTACCTCTGAAGGAACACAATGGAGATGAAAACCCATCAAAAATTCTAGAACACCCTTTGTTGTTTGTCACCTCAACTTCACGCCCACCCATGAGAGCTACTCAATCATTCAACAAAAATGTACAGATTAAAAACTACACAAAACAAAACCAGAAAGAGATGAACAAGAGTACTCACCCAACTCCTAGAAATGGACAAACAACAGGTTTTGAGACGTAAGAGAATATACCCATTGCATGAAAAGAAACAACTTTGCCTAATCCGAAAAAAGGTAGACGAAAAGGCAAAAGAAATCAAGTAAAACTAAAATTGTTCATGGGCGGGAAAAACATCGAGGGAAAAACGAATTAAATCGAGGGAAAATGCCCAGGCGGATAAGTGACGCGATTGGAAACTGGAGACAGAATGAACACAGAAAAGGAAACGGTGAAAAAAATGGAAATTAGAAAAGGGAATCCGATAGGAAGAAGAAAATGGCATAGCATGGAAAAGCACTGGATTCAGAGTGTGGGTTGAAGAAGACAAAGAGTGAATTTAGATGAAAGCTTTCTCGCATTGATATGAAAAGGAGAATACTTTCGAAAGCCGTGCTGTTTTGTGAGTGCAAAAAGAGTAGTTTGATTCGCTTTTCTCGTTGGAGTCTGAAGAAAAAGTAGAAAATAGGAAGAGAGCAGACTTCAAAGTTGCCTGAGCGACTGGTTTTGGGTTCAAAAGATCTTTTTTTGGTTCCAAAAACGGGCGTAGCCATTCATCGTAATAACAAGATAGCCATCGGCAATTCCACTCGATATCAAGGAAGAATTTTTAAAGACTACAACATCGTACAATAACAGTAATTAAGAATCTCATCTTTTCAAGAGTTACCTCTACTCGCCATTAGCCAGTTCATTCATCTCTACGTTTCAACTCTTCCAAATTCTCCGCGCAGAGGAAGGAACTCATCTTGGATGCATTAGCAGACTCCTAAAAGCCACCCCCACTGGCCCGTTCAACTGCTAAAATTTCCTGTTTTATCTAGTTCCAATTCCTGCTTTAAGAAAGTGGAGATACGGAAATAATATTTGTATTTGCGATGAATCAGATGACAAGAAGAATTTTTGGGTTGTGGAAGATTTGGGTCTTTTAAGACATCACCTTTAATTGAAAGCAATGGATTAACGTATAGAGAAGGAGATGACAGCAATGGAACACGAAAGGCTTTCATAAAAGCTTTAAACAAATGATGTATTCAGGTGAGTGCCTACTGCCTCAGGGATGACGATTCAAATTTACTCTCGCCAAACGTATGAATCACGATCATGAGGGATTATAATTAGTGCAAATTTTGAATAATTTATCAAACCAATATTCACCATATTTCTTCCCCATCAAAATTGAAATCTAGGAATGTTATCGCTTTAACTTCGCATTTTATTTTATTTTAAATTTAACACCTCAAAGTATGAAATGTTATCATTCAATACTATCACCGTTATCAATTCGTTAAAATAGGGGCGTGAAATGCACCTGAAGCTAGAGATAGGCTTTAAAGACAACTAATATTAAATTTTAGCCATTGGTGATACATATGAGCCTCAAAGTATGACATGTTATCGTCCAATACCCCCACCGTTATCAGTTCATTAAAATAGGGGCGTGAAATGCACATGGAACTGAAAATAGGCTTTAGGGACAACCAATATCAAAATTTAGCTATTGGCGATACATATGAAGGCTCTGAAATTGAGTCTCAAACTGATGAGTCACTCGTAGCAAATAGTATTTTTGAGATCAGAAAAGAATCCTGAAACTAAGGAAAACGATGAAAAAACTTAATATTGAAGAGTGATCTTATTCTCCAAATCCACATGCATTTCACGCCTCTATTTTAATGAGTTGATAACAATGAGGATATTAGACGATAACATCTTAACTTTGAGGTATAATATTTAAAAATTTAAATTTTAGAGTGTCAGTTGAAGAGACCTCCAAATTGTAGGAGCCAAATTGATAATTACCCATTTATTTATTATTTTTTAAAGGATAATTAACAAAAAAAAAAAAAACCCTCCACTTTGGGATCATTCAACGATAAGCTAAACTTTAAACTAAATTTATTAACAACTAAAACCTTGAACTATGAAAAATGAACAACACAAATCTCGCAGTTATATTTTTCCTTAAAAGATGTCAAAGGATTGTCATATAGTATTGGACGTCTTTCTTATTAATGTTCACAGATTAACAAACGTCCGCTTATATAAATGTGAAGATGCAAACGTCCTTCTCATTAATGTTCAAAGATTAATGGACATCCTTATCCGGGAGAGCACGTTCCGTAACATCATATGACGTCCAAGAATCAACCTTGAATATCCTCCGACGCCGAGGAACATCCAAAAAATATCTTTTAACAAAAAACATGACTACAAAGTTTGCATCGTTCATTTCCTATAATTCAAAGTTTTAGTTATTAGCGAATTTAATTTAAAATTTTCGTCGATGAACTTTTGTTAATTTCCATTCTTTCAATGAACAAAATGATCTTATAATTAAACCACAAATCCACATAAGATTGACAGCCACTTTAAATCGTCCAAATGCAACACCTACACCTCTCGGTGTTCTTGATAATTTCTTCACTAGTTGCCAAGAAAACCAAACAAAAAATGAAAGCAAGAGCATAATTGGAGCACCCTATTCATGCAAGCTACAAATAGGCTTTGTTGGGCAAGTATTTCAATCACAGAGGATGGACAATGATTTACAGCTTAGCTTCTGTTCAGAAGTCAATGACTGAAGCAGAAAAGTGTCTATCATGGACTTAATGGAATAGAAAGCCTAGTTGAAAGGACCAGAGACCACTTCAGCATCAAAATCATTGCTTCAACATAAGAACACTAACCACTGCTACGACAAAGACACCACACCCAATCCACAATTAATGACAAGGATGAGCTAGTGAATCACATCATATTAATAGAACAAATATAAAACAGAGGTGTGCCTGTCTTCCTAGGATGACTCATGTGAGGACCCGATTCATATTATTGGGAGTACACAATTCCATTATCGCATATTTAACGAGAAAAAGAAAAAGAAAGACAAGGACAATAGAACTAACAGAAAGCATAAGGCCACATGATTGTTTCTCCTCACGCAAGAAAAGTGCTTAGGACATGAAGTTGACCAAGGACTTCTTTTTCTGGGTGGGGAAAGGAAAGTGGGTGGTGGCTTTGGAGCACAAAAGTTAAAGTGGTAGGCTAAGTTAGAATTCATGTTGTTTCAAAATAAAAAGAGCTGAGTTGCACTTACCCAGAGAATGCTTGATTGTGTGTGCAGCATCAACCTTCAGATCTGCCAAAGAAAATCAATTGTCAATGCACAGGGATGAAAAAGAACATAAAGTGCACTTATTTACTGTTGTCTAAAACTCACCAGGAAAGTGCCTAAAAACAAAAACATTCATTATGGACTTCTCCAACAGAAAAATGAATCCAATTTAAACAATCCGGGGGGACAAGCGGTTTTCTAATATTTAAGGACTTTCCATAGGTTATGTTATACAAAGAAGCATCAAATTCAATGGAAGCAAATCAGTACAAATTAGCACAGACACGACAAGGACGCAGTCGAAATCAGCTCCGCAATGGGGAATCTCAGTGCCTGAAGCTGCTAATTTTGAGGGAAACAAATGAGTTTTAAGCTATCAGTCGATCTTCTTGGAGGTACATAACTTTCGGCCAGCATCTGACTTCACTTTGCATCCAAAAGAGAGAATTTCAAGGAAGAAAGCATCAATTTCTTTCTCCTTTTTTTCGTATACAAAGAAAGCTCCGAAGGCAATTAGAAGTACTGCAATATCAAAACATATGTTTGAGATTTATTAGAGATTATATCTCAAGTTTAAATTAAATAGGAGAATCTTTCCAGAGAGAGAGAGAACCAATAAGAAATAAACTCTGAAGTGAAACGGCTGGAGTAAAGCTTACTACCAACAGGAAGATGATAACCTGTTGGGACCAAAAGTATATGTAAAGCGAACAGATTCAGCAATTGGAAACATGGGCTGATAAATAAAGAATGAAAGAAAATACAATCAATTTACTAATTTCTTATAAATGCTCATCTTGAGAGTAAAAGGCAAAAATGACTGGAAAAACAAATCAATGAGTGGTCGGGGACTCGAGGGAAACAACGTGAGCTTAGAGTCCTCGACCACAAAAGTTATAAAATCAGTACTCATTCTAAAGGCCTCCACGAAAACTAATAGATTTGCTGAAAACTTCTAGGGAATAACTATTTCCTGGTTTGATTTTCTTAAATTGTAGATCTAAATATTAATGAATATACCAATTCATCAACCTTGCCATTAAAATATATATATATATATGGAAGAATATAAACAAGGAAAGCAGGAAGTGGGTACCTTGACAAAGAGGATGGAGTCATTTCCCATGCAAAGAGACTGAAAAATATTAACTGCATTGTTCCATGAAGAGGCCGTTGATGCTGCAACCTTTCGGGACATCTCTTCCGATAAGTGGAAATGTGAAATGGGGATTTTCTCAATCCTATATCCAAATCTGCGTCATGATAATTATCATTAATTGAGTTGGAAAACATGCTATAACTGAAATTAATGTTCAATGTAAAACATTATATATGTAAGAGAAACAGAAGACATACATTTTATCTGGCAAATTCCCATGAATGAATAAGAATAAAAGAACCACCAAGAGAATCTTTGAAAGCGCAGTAATAAGGGTAACTCCAGGCAGAATGATGTTGTAGTAAATTGCCACCAAAGCTAACAACACTGTCAGCGTCTGTTTTTTATTCTTCCAGAGTAAAGTGTCTGCAACTGCAAAACAAAAGGAAACAAATATAATGTTTTTGCATACGCTGATATTTGGAAGGGCCATAACATGCAAAATGGAGGGAAGATAGAAATGGCAAGAAGCATGTTTTCTAATTAAGATAAAATAAATAGACAATATTGAAGAAGAAAACAGCATAATGTCATGACAAAGCTCCAACCAAAAACCATAATGAATTGTGTGTTATGTGAAACATGACAAGAACAGAATAGTTTCCGGAAAAAACTATTATAAATTAAGTTGAAATTCTTATCAAAGTTTTACTGAACAACTGATAGCTCTCGATGGAATCAACACATTCCGTCCTCAACAAATAAATACAAAAGCACGTTACATAAACCAAGAAACTTAAGTAGAACATACTATGAAATTGATCATTCATACCTCTTCCTCTGCCGAGGTATAAGGAAGCTTTTGATGGCCTTGTTTTTCTAGGATGATGTTCAGCTCTCAAGTTTGAGAATGATTCAATGGTTTTGTTCAGACCTTCCTGCAAAAACACCAAAAAAGAGGTCATCCTGAGAGATGATGTGACATCCTGGATATTGTAGGAACAAAGTCTGAGTGTGCATAGCTAAGTTAAACTGTTCAGAAACATGGCAATTTTATATTGGAGATGAAAAAATACAATCACCAAATTTGTAGCATATGGACGTAAAAAATATTTTCATGATTCAACAGTAATGCCAAATTTTTTCTGGCATTAACCCAGGAGATCGCAAGAAGGATAAGGGTTAAAATAGAATAGCTGGTAATGATGTATCTCATTCTATGTAAATGGAATTGATCAAATTCACTTCACACACATTAAGGCCAAAGTTCTTCAGCTAACGATTCCAGCAGCCCATAAAAAATATTATTAGCACATCAATCACATTGAAAACCTCCATTTTAACATTATAATAGTAAGAGAGTGGGCAATATATTTGTCAAATGTCCGTTCATTCTCTTTCCAAAAACCAAATCACCTGAAGTGATATTATTGGTGAGTAACCAAGTCGATCTTTCGCCTTTGAGCAATTAAAAGATCTGCTACAAGAAAGAAGTCTAACTCTAGAAGGTATCAACTGTGGAACAGCCATTCCATAAGGGCCTAATAACTTAAATATCCACTCCACGATACAACCAATCGGCATCATAACAAACGCAGGGATCTTAATATAAGGCCTGCAATGAAGACAAAGGCAGGCAGGCATTGTAAACAAATCCATTCACCAAAATCAGAAGGAAATTTTCAACTTTCCATATTTGTGTAATAATATTGGCTCGAGAGTTTGCAAAAGGAAAAGATCATAAAAAAATAGTTTGAGACAAAGAAACACCTTGGATAACCAAGACCCTCTAGAATAAGAGACATAAACTCCCAAAACTTGATAGGATCCATGTTAGTTATAAAATATGCCTGCATGAATAAATCTCAATATTACCAAAAAAAAATAAACCACTATAATTGCTCACAATTTTCTAACTTTCTGCAGATAAACAGTTTTGCCCTTCATGTTTTGCTAAAAAAACATACATTATGGGTTTGGAATCAAGAAAAATTATCCGTATTGAATATCAGCAACATGATCAATGGCAAAGGTAATTGCATATTTATAATCAGACATCAAAATACTAAGTTTACTTCGGGGATCTGCGTACAACGATCCAAAATGAAACTAGTTCCTGAAGGAAGAAATTTTTTTATTCTCTAAAAGTGCAATTTTGTGTCACTTGATAAAAAATATAGAGCATTACTCAGGGAAGATCATCCAACAGATAATAGCTCAATAATGGGCACGTGTCATGGTGTCAACATAAGTGTAAGTCCTTTACATGCCGAACGGCAGAATAATTACGTAAATCTACCATCATTGAAGGGGTGACATGACACATGTTATAAAACCAGCTTTGCATGTAGATTATTGTTTCCATCAAGAGAATGATTAATGGAGATCTTCTAAAAAGTTGTAAACAGACCTGTCCAGATGCTTTTTCTGCAACACTTCCTTCTGATGCCAGGGCCCGTTCAGCACAAACATGGGCATGTGCCACATTTTCAACGTAAGTGAAGTCGTAAATGTTATTGCCATCACCAATAATAAACTGCGTGTGTGGAAAACAGACAGAAATTAGATTCAACATTAGATTCTATTTTGAAACTTTCTAAATTTAATACTTATCATTAAGTCTGCAGCTTATTTTAGATGAGAGGGTGGATTCAATTATTGTTGTGTAGTTACATGACACCAAAAAATATTCAAAGTTGTATAGCTGAAGTGCAAGCCTATCCCATACCAAACAAGAAATAGTAGCACTTTTTCCGCATACTTGCAAAATAAACACGAAATGAAAAGCGATTCAATGCACATTACATTAAAGAGTCAAAGTACGAATGTAACTGATATACCACCAATTTGCCTAACTTATGGAAGAAGATGGAAGAAGCAACATCAGCAAGGGGAGGAAGCAGAATTGGCATTCCAGTGCCAGAATATAAGTGCAGTAGCGCTCTCTTTCCAAGAGGCAGCGCTGTACTGCTACCTGTGAAGTTTAGCTGGGCTTACTCTCTGTGTAAATCACAGTTTGTAAGCGCGGTAGCGCCATCGTTCAGGGCTACTGTGCTGAGTCACTGTTTAATTGCGCAGTTTGTGAGCACAGTAGCTATGGATACCAGTGCTACAGCATTGGTGGTTATTCTTTGTAATTTCAATTTATTTTCTTACGTTTCAATTCGTTAATTGAGTGTGGGTAGTTGTGATTCGGGAAGTTTACATAGAGATGGGTCCTATATGTAAGGAAAGGGGTTGGTAAGTGTTCTTATTAGCAAAAACTAAGTTAATTTCTTTGCAGTAACCTACATGTAAAACCATAAGAATTTAGATTTATCCAAAAGCGTGATAATATAAGCTCATGGCAATCAAAAGAAATCCAAAATCAAGTAAGACATAGCTAAAGACTCAACACGTTTTGCATACGTGGGTTATGAAATTATTCTACTCAGATTACAAGTTAAACTGGCTAAAAAGTTACATGCAAATGCAAAATCCAAAAACAACATACTGAAAAAAATAACCAAGGGCAGTGTTCGTGCTTACCTTGGACTTTCCTGCCCTGGCAGTTGCAACTAAAGTTGGAACCAGCAATCTATCACCAGGACCAAAAATGCTGCTAGGCCTTATGCTGCAAGTTAGAAGCCCATTAGCACCATTTGCCTTGATGATTAACGTCTCTCCCTCAGCTTTGGTAGCAGAATAGGAATCAATGTGCTGAGAAGTGGGAAACAATTATCCACCTAAATTTAGTTTTACCATTAAAATATAGAAAGAAAGAAAGAAAAAGGACTTAATCCGTATGTAAAATCTAAAGCATCCTCTGTTTTAAATTTGTTCTGAGCCAAAAGTAAACTGAAAAAGTTACATATCAAATTAATGGTATTAATACCTTCTCTGGATAGGGCAGCGACTCATCCCCATTGATAATTCCATGTATGCCATCAAACACGACACTGGGTGAACTCGTATAGATTAGTCTCTTGACGTTTTTCTCAATGCAAGATTCAATTACATTCTTCGTTCCTGAAAACCAAGTAAAGTTAAGCACATTCCATACTGGGGATACCAATCACAGTCAAAAACTAATCTACCTTCGACATTGACAGAGTAATGGAGCTTGTAATTGTTAATGGATGAATTCGGAGCAGCCATGTGGAATACAACCTCGGCTCCTTCAAAAGCTGCAGAATTCAAAACCAATGTTAAACTTTCTGTTTCCGCCGGAGATGGATTAACAATCGAGTTCAGAAAAGTACTTGCCTTTTAACACTTGAGCTTTGTTTCGGAGATCGGTGGAGACGTATTCAGCCCGACCTGAGCTAAAAGCTTCCCCAAGGACTCCATGCTCCTCGCTGGTATCTAGTTCAATGGCGGGGCCTAAATCAGCAACACGAACGGCGAACATATCGTACTTGATGAGCATTTCCACCAAATGCCGTGCCGCGAAGCCCCGCCCTCCCGTCACCACGCACCATTTCTGTACCTCTCCCATTCTCCACTTTACCCAGGAATCAATCTGACAAGCCTCAATACCAACGTATGGATCGAAGGAGGGGCTAACGAATATAGGGTCGGAATCGGATCGAGAGATGGATCTCTCTGTCTATGGCGATTGGCACGAGAGCCCGTACGATAGACAGCTTCCTCTGTCTTGGCCAAACTCTCAGGGGTCTAGGACAAAGTAGTAAAATAACATAAAATTTTATTACTAACTCATTTTTACCCTTTTTTTAATTTAGTTAATTATTCTTTCTATAAAATATTAATTCCTAATTAAACGTCCATCACACCTACTAATATTAGCACTTTATTTAAGTAAATTTAATTGTTAATTTTAAATATTTTAGGGAATTTAACAAAGAAAAATCCTGAATTATAGAGTCAGCGACAAATCAATCCTTAAATTAATTTTGCTAATAAATAAAACATGAACTATGACAAATTGACAAGGCAAACCTTGCAGTCACGTTTTTCTGTTAAAAAATGTATCTCGGATGTCCGCATGGGTCGCGGCTACATTTTAATGTCTAATTAAAAAGTCAAGATGTTATAAAAATTTGTGACATTTGAATGCCTATTTAAGAACTTCATGTTATGTCTTAAAGGAGATTCGAGACAAAATGGGGAAAGACTTGACCCAAGAACGAATCGTGTCACTCAATGCATTACTTAAAATGTTCAATGTATTAGCATAATACTTAATAAAAACTAAGCCAATACCCAAAATATATGAGCTAACACTTAGGTCAAATAGTGACATCAAATAGTAATAAGAGTCTAAAATAAAATAATCTACGCACAATAGAGGTATAACTAATCTAACATCTAAAATAATATATAATAGAAATAGAGTCACATCTCACAAACAATGAACTCTCAAGAAAAGAGAAACAAAAAAAATAATAACAAAGTTGCCAAGCTTAAACCCGCATAAATAATTAGTGATTATCTAGTTTAAAACCTAAAGATGATGTCATTCGGGGCAAATTGACTAAACTCAATAAAAGTAGAGTTGTACGTTCAATGTTAAAATTTTAATAAAATGGGAAATATGCCTTATATAAAACATCTATGATAAAAATTGAGGGCAAATGATAAAACATTTTACTATAGCGTGATGCATATAGAAAATAAGTCTTACTATACATTATGAAAATTCCAGTGAAAATGGAGTCACTTACGGGCTCCAGGTGTAACATCCTCAGTCCTCTCAGTACAATATTGTCAGCTTTTGGACGAAAGCCATATGGTTTTGTTCTTGAGGTTAACCCAAAACGCATTGTTTTAGGTAGGGAAGAGAACATTTGCTTATAAACCATGCATTTTCCACTCTCCCAAGGGATGTATTATTGTGCACCCCTATTGATATGGGTCGAACCCTCACATTGATCATCCTGGCCTTCACAGAGCGGACTGCCACACCGGACACACCACGTCATAAGCTTAAACCATAACGGAGATACCCAGCGATCATTAAAGCCACGAAAATAACACTATGATCAGGTTTAGGGTTTTGCGTACAGGGATAAGGCACAAACAATTGTCTCATTACTTTATTTACACAGACTAACACATTCTCTAACGGTCGAATGTGTGTATAGAAAATATGATTCCTTCATGGGTCGATTAAACTTAGTTCACCCAACTAAGATGATCAATGAAAATAATATACATGCTGAAATAAAATATGTCCAGTGAAAATACATAATATTACAAAAATCGACGACCATAAAAATAGGCAAGTCATTTTATATGAAAACACATATCAAAATAGACTTTTATAAAATAATGTGATGCTGTACATAAAAATAAACTCTTACCTTAAGTGGGCCTACTAGCAATTCAAGCCTATCCATAACCATGAAGTCCAGTAATATGGGTCAAATCCAGCTCAAAGTCTCGGAATCTATGAATAATGATATCATAAAATTAGCGTCGAAAACCATCACTTTAATTCCAAACTTTAAGTTAAAGATAACGACTCAATAAAGGTTAAGTCTAAAGGCCAAACGGTTCTCAAATGGTTCTAATACGAGCTTTGAAACAACAAAAAAAATAATTGGATTAAAAGTTCAAAACGGGTTTAAAATAGGATTTGAACTGCAACTCCAATAAGTCAGGCTGCGAACTCTGGGCCGCGACTAGACTCTGTCGAGCCGTGGCCCAACGTCATCTTCTCTAATGTCGGAGGCTCTGTATTGCCAGTTTTTTTTTCAAAATACAAGTGAATTTGAGACCCGAAATAATCCACAATTCATTGTATCAAAACATAACACGATTTATATCAATAAATCAACCAACTTTATCCCAAAATCCAAAATTTAAACTCAAAACAAAGTTTCAATCTTTTAACAATATTCAAATCCAAATTTAAGGACAATCGTTAATACAAAATCAAGTTTTCACCTTTTGATGATGATTGAATTCCCAAATTTCTTGATTCTCAAGATTCAAATGATCCAACTCATATGACAAAATAATTTACCTGTATCGAAACTAATGTTAAAGCTTTAGTTTTCAATTGGAAGACCTTAAATAGGATTGAAAGGAAATTCATTCTCCGAAAGGACTCACCGCACATAAACTCAATCTTTGAGCAATAATTCATCTTTGATGTCATACTCAATGGCATAATGGGGGAGGAATTTTAGGTGACAACTTCCCCACAAGTGTGTTTTTAATTTTACTAAAAATTAAAATGAATTCTCACCTATTAATTTGTGACCATCGTTACACTTCTGTATTGAAAAAAAAAAGAAGAAATCTCTTCTTCAAGAACCCTAATTTACCAAAGCGTTCTTGGTTTTCCGTGATTCAATTGAATTTCTACCTTCAAACAATGTTCAGAAGATGCTTTTCGAAAGTGTACTTGAAACCGAAAAAAACAATATTCATGATGAATTTCTTAACCAAAAAAAGCAAAAACTAATTAATTAATTCCAAAAATAAATTACAACTACTTTTTTTTTAACCAAAAGAAAAAATTAATTAATTATTTCCAAAAATAAATTGCAACGACTTTTTCTACTTATTCTCCAATTTAGTTTTAAAAAGAGTATTTATTGGGTAATGCAAGGTTTCCACCATATTTTTAATACTTTGTATGTAATTTATTAATTATTTTAAAAAAAATTGATGACTTTTTCTAGGTGTTTTCTAAATTTAATTTTAGAAGGAATATTTATTGAGTAATGATTGGTTTACACCCTATTTTTACGATCTATTTTTATATTTTAGACGCATTATTTACTTATTTATTATTTTAAATATTTATATTATACTATAATAATTATATCAATAAATAAATAATATATGCTAGATGACTAGATGTAAAATTAGATTATCAAACTAACATTTCTCTTAATTATTTGGTAACTATTGAACTTTTTATGTAGCAGTGCACACCCAACAACAATTTTCCAAGAACTACAACATGACCAAAATAAAGAACTACAATATGATATAAATTTAAGTATACATTTAAAAAAAACGAGGGAAAAATCATTAATATTATTTAAAACAAGAATAATGTTATGTTTACTTTTTATTCTTATTTATATATTAATTATTTGTTGATGTAATTAATTAATTATTTTAATTATTTATAATTTATTATATTAATTTAATTGATTAAAGTTTAATTAGAAAGTGGGATTAGGTTTAGCAATAAAAACAATTTATTGTTCTCCAACGGTTTCTTCTTCCGATTGGCAGTCAACGTGAAAGCCTGAGTCAAGATTGAAGACATAAATAATGTCGTGGGCGACTCTCTTCCTCAGCAATTCTGTATCTGGAAGTCAACGCGGAGAGACCAATCTTATACTGATCCAACCTAAATGCCCATGATTTCTCAATAAATTAAAAAATGATCTTCTGTAGACAGCTCGACGGTAATGGGTGGTTGGTCTTGGTGGATATCAAGTCATTGGATCGGACCCAGGAGGATTTATGGCTCGGCCGGAAGTTAGGCCGATGGACCACTCTATTTTCTGGGTTTTCTTTTCTTGTATACTCCACAAAGAATATAAACCAGGTTGGAGAATTTAAGAGAATCCACCTTTTTCGAACCATATTTGTGGCATTAATTGATCATATGCGTCTCAACTTACAGCCAGGAGAACAGAGAGGAGAGAGAGAGAGAGAGAGAGAGAGAGGAGGGAAGATTAAGAACACTTAGCACAGTGTTGGTGTCAACGAGGTTGACGTGTCAATGTAAACCCAACTCAAATACTTTGGAAACCCACTTGAAACTATGAACTAAAAGGAAAAACCCCTATGTCATAAAACGGCGTCGTTTGACATTACTTGACCCCACGTATGGAAGCTAAGCTATTGTGCCGTCGAGCCTCTTCCAAACGCAACGTCGCAGTGTGAAAATGTAGTTGAGGAGACTAGAAAATTTAGAGAGATAGAGATAGATAGAGAGAGATGCAGAGAGAGAGAGAGAGAGAGAGAGAGTAATTAGGTGGCAGCTAATTAATAATTATCAAGGCAGGGCAAGACGCAAGTAAGCGTCTGTCCTCCATAAACTTTCAACAACTTCTTCCTGGGGTTTCTTCTTTCTTCCTTAATATAATTTTTAGAGATTTGAAATGACGTAGCAGCAATCATCTTTTTCTTTATTAAAGCCAATAAATTGACCTAAAAAACCAATGAAAACGCCGAAATACAGCTCAATAATTACATGCATCGTTAAAGTAAAACATCATCCAGGCTCTATACTGGATGTTTCTGCTTACATAATTTTCATCTCAGTAGCAGGCCAGACGTTTTAGATCGTCCACTAATTTCCAAGAAAACCCTAGATAAACACACCAGCATTCATTAAATGAAGAAATAAAGACGTTTAAAAACAGCCCAACTGCATCCATATCTGGTAGGTGATGCCATTAACTATCCCCACCCACTTCTTCTTTCTCCACCCTTTTCTTATATGCGTCCCCCGTTCCCATTCTTCCATCTCTTAACCATCCGATCAAAATGGCTAATGAACGAGATCTTCTATCGACAGAGATTGTCAACCGTGGGATTGAGTCGTCGGGGCCGAACGCCGGCTCTCCTGCTTTCTCCGTGAGAGTTAGGCGCCGGTTGCCGGACTTTCTTCAGTCAGTCAATCTCAAGTATGTGAAGCTGGGGTATCATTATTTGATAAACCATGCCATATACTTGGCTACCATTCCTGTTCTGGTGCTTGTTTTTAGTGCAGAGGTTGGAAGTTTGAGCAGAGAGGAGCTATGGAGGAAGCTGTGGGAGGATGCCAATTACGATCTTGTCACTGTACTCTCTTTTTTTGGTGTCTTTGTTTTCACTCTTTCTGTCTACTTCATGTCTCGTCCTCGCTCCATCTACCTCATGGATTTTGCTTGCTATCGCCCTAGTGATGACTTCAAGGTATGAAAAATTATACATTTTGAATTATCTAGTTTCAATTTGATATATATTCATAAAAATTCTGTCTAATTTTCAATTATTTTATTTACTTATACTAATTTATCAAAATTATTCTGTTAAAAACTTTGTTGATTGCAGGTCTCAGCTTAATATTTTTTAGTTTTTAAAATTATTATTTTTCTCGGCTTGTTGTGACGTTCTCCAGTCTTTTGGGACTCGTAATGATAATCTATCTATTAAAAAAAATGTTAATTATGTTTGACAAAATATAGGTCTCCAAGGAGGAGTTCATAGAGCTAGCAAGAAGATCTGGGAAATTTGATGAAGCGAGCCTTGAATTCAAGAAGAAGCTACTGCACTCATCGGGCATAGGCGACGAGAGCTACCTCCCAAAATCTGTCATCATGTCGCCCCAAAACTGTGCCACCATGAAAGACGGCCGTGAAGAAGCTTCGACAGTCTTGTTTGGGGCCCTCGACGAGCTCTTCGAGAAGACTCGAGTCCGTCCAAAAGACGTCGGGGTTCTCGTCGTTAACTGTAGCATCTTCAACCCCACGCCTTCTCTGTCGGCCATGATCATTAACCACTACAAGATGAGGGGCAATATCTTAAGCTATAATCTTGGAGGAATGGGCTGCAGTGCTGGAATTATAGCACTTGATCTGGCTAGAGATATGCTCCAAGGAAATCCTAATAACTTCGCCGTAGTTGTTAGCACTGAGGTAGTGGGCTATAATTGGTACCAAGGGTGTGATCGAGCCATGCTCATTCCAAATTGTTATTTCCGAATGGGTAGCTCCGCCGTTCTCCTCTCTAATCGTCGACGGGACTATCATGGAGCTAAGTATCGACTCGAGCACATTGTTCGTACCCACAAAGGTGCCGATGATCGGACCTTCAGGTCAGTTTTTATTTGTGAGCTATAACCTTGAATCCATAAACAGAAGAATTTCGAAAAGAACCAAAGTATAATGAATTTATGATAGTTCCATTCTCTGTGTGAAGAATGCCATGGCGATTTAATATTTCACTCTGATCAAAAGTGGATCGATTAACTTTGATGATCAAAGTTTCTGTTAGTTCGAACTGAAATTATGTATCGATTGACATTGCAAGAAATGCTTAGGTGATGGGTAACCTGAATTATAATTGAGTCAGGTCGAAAAGTTCAGCGGCAGCTTCAAGTTTCCTGTGCACTGAGAGAGAGAGAGAGAGAGAGAGAGAGAGAGAGAG